>KN477103.1:13271-46576 GCA_000787095.1 Periophthalmodon schlosseri | reverse complement strand
AGCCCCTTGTAGCCTGCTAATGTGCTAATGCTAACAGCTCATTTAACTGCCTGTCAGAATAAATCTTGCTTTGTTGATGGTGGAAACTTCTCCAGCGTTATTGGAATACAGAAACGAAACAAAACACCTGCGTGAGCGAGGTAGGTCCTGTGTAAGGTGAGTCATAACAGGCTGTGTCTAGCCTACATAATCACTTTTAGTAATTATTAGTAAGTACCTGGGTTACATAAAAGAACAGTAATTAACCTCAAAAGAAGGCTCTATATTTAGCTAGCAAGAAGAAAAACACTATACATGGGCTATTATATATTTGTTTCAAATGATTTTAAAGCCCTATATTACACAAAATTGACTCTTATGAGCTTTAATTCATGTTATAATGTTGTTACCTCCTTAAAAACATACCTGGAGTTGTGTTTTGTTTCATTCACACGTTTGAGTAACACTTTATTATTAATCTGTCGACATCTCCAAAGTCAAAATGCTTCTGTTCCACCTTGTGATGTCATGAAGCGGTAGTTTTCAAGTTAACAGCTACGTTTTACCTTTTGTGCAGGGCTGAAATGATCCAAATGATTCTAGTGAAGATGTCTGGAGTTTAAAAACACAGTGGAGCACGTCCTGTATTACCACAGGACATCACAAGGTAGAACAGAGTGTTTTCAGTTTAAGAGAAGAACCTAAATATGCAGGATTTGTGCGTTAAACGTGTGCGAATGAAACAAAACACAACTCCAGGTCTGTTTGTGATGAGGAAACAACATTATAACATAGATCAGAAAATAGAGTAATATGGGCCGTTTAAGATATAAATAATACTAATACTAATAATAATACCACTTGTATATCGCTTTTCATGACAGTCAAAGATGCTTCACACAATTCAAGACGAAACACAAATGAAAGAAACAGATAAAAAAGGAGGAGATATTTGAAGGCAGTTTTGAACAGGTGAGTTTTCGGGGCTTTTTTGAAGATGGTGAGTGTGGGTGAGTCTCTGATGTGTTTGGGCAGGGAGTTCCAGAGGGTGGGGGGCAGCAGTGGAGAAGGTCCTGTCCCCCCAGGTCTTATTTTTAGTCCTGATGGGGGAGGCAGGAGGTTGGCATCAGCTGATAGGAGAGCAGGGGTGGGTGTGTGTTGGTGGAGGAGCTCAAAGAGGTAGGTGGCGGCCAGGTTATGGAGAGGCTACTAAATAATGAATGTTATCTTATGCACTTAAAGTACTATTAAAAATATTTCTGCTAATCTGTTATCTTTATCTTGGAGTGAATGGTAGTCACAATATCACATTTTAGTGTTCTAATTATTGTGAGAAAAAACACTACAGTTTAACAATTACTCATGATGATTGACCCCATGACCAAACAACAGTGAAATCCTTCATTTTCTTTCATTTCTGTGATCTAAAATGTGACTGGTTTATGAAATCTGACTTTTTGAATGATAAGTAAAGTTAATGTGACATATGGGCAACAGTAGCTCAGTTGGTAGAGTATTTGTCCACTGACCCACAGGTGCGGTGCGATTCCAGCTCCCACAGATGAATACTGTTGTTATGTTCTTGGGCAAGACACTTAACCCACCTTGCGCCCAGTGTCAGTGTCTGTCTGTGTGTGTGAAAGGTGAATGAGTGGTTCCTTGATGTAAAGTGCTTTGAGTGCCTTGAAAGTGGAAAAGCACTATATAAAAATGTGACCATTTACCTTAACAGCCAGATAAAAAAGCACTTCATATAAATTGTACTCTTTTGCAGAACAGATTAAATGCAAATGAGTTAATTTTGCTTCTAAAATACTTGTGAGTATTATTTTTTTAGCTCATCTGATTATATTGTGAGCTGAATAATCACAGTGATCTATTGTAATGTAATAATCTTGACATCTCTAATGGTGGTGCTTATCTTTGAAACGTTAAGTCATTTTTTAATAAAATAGGCAAAGAAAACCTTTGTTTGAACTACTTCTTATGTGAAGGACTTTTTTTTATCAATATCTAAGCAGAATCTGTTCAGAAGATTTTGAAAGTACAATTTACACTAATCATACAAATTAGTACTGTCATTTATTATCATTAATGACTTATAAAACATTCTGCTATGTAACTTTTCTAATGGGGCTCCACCAGCTGCTTATTTCCATGTGATGCTCCACAGTGTGGCATTAAACTTGTATGTCTAGCATTGAATTCACTTAGGTTGTTTTAGCGCTCAAATACGCAGTGGAAAACATTCTTACAGTGAGCCGGCTTGCCTCTTTACAGATCTGAACTGTAACTTGGCCTGGTGATGTCTCCTGCTTGTCTCCATGGAGATAGATGATTTTAATGCCATATTGTGAAACAGTCAAAGCAAAGCAATAACATCTTCCATCCATCTCACACAAACGAGCAGTGTCTACTTTTACAGACACTAAATATTGCTGCACTGCAAAATCCTCTGGCTGACAGCAGTGGGGGATGAAGTACTCAATTTTGTCACTTAAGTAAAAGTACAGATACAGAGATAGAAAGATGTTCAAGTTAAAGTAAAAGTATCACATGAAAAAAATCGTAATTAAGTACCTGTTTAAAAATGTACTTTAAGAGTAAAAAGTAAAAGCATTTCACACAAGTGTTGTTAATTTGTTGAAGTGTTAAATGTTGTGATATTGATTTAAAAATGATACATATTTTGGTCAACAGCAGCAACACGAATAATGTCTTAATTTTTTCTTATGAATTTTGTGTATTTATTTTTGTTTGCTCAAAGCCGAAGCTTGACCTCGAAAACTTTAGTCAAGATGTTCTGACGAACATGGTAAAAAATAGCCCCTCAAAATATATCAAAACTACTTTTCAGTCCAGTTCAAAAATGTAGTGCAGTAGAAAGTACAGATACCTGCTCTCAAATGTAGCGAAGTAAAAGTAAAAAGTATCCACTGTAAAATGTACAGATACCTAAAAATTCTACTTAAGTACAGTACTTTACTACTTATACTTCGAAACCTTCCACTACTGGTTGATGGGCAGATACTTAAAGCACTGCAGCTTATTTTTAAAGGCTCTCCTGTTAGTGAAAGTTAGCAAAAGCTGTTCAGTAGCCAAGGGCAGCCAGTGCAAAACTTCAAATATTGGATTGGAGTCTATGTGACAAACAGAATCCTTTTGGGATATTTCTGCTACTAACTCCTGAGTCTATTTTCCTTTAACATCTATCCTCTTTGAATTGTCAGCCTATTTCTGGACATCTCCCTGTGTTGTCTTTGAGATTAAAAAAAACGTCAATGCCACCTCAGACTGCAGCATTAAGAAGAGACAAGTAACCACACTTCCTTCCCCATAAAAACCCTTATAATCCTTCTACTACAGTTGGACCATTATAAACAAACATGGCCGCTCACAATTGCACTATTCTTCACGGTAAACAAACCTCCACACTGTAGACTCCTCCCACGCGCGACAGCTCCGTCAATCAAATCCTTTATCTGCTTCCTCCATGAAGCACTGCTGCGGCGGCCTGTCAGTCAGAAAAACATCACTGTCAAAAGTATAGGCTACTACGTTATATTGAAAAGTACCATAATATTATGTACATCAAAGGGCCCATATTACGCTATTTTCTGATCTATGTTATAATGTTGTTTCCTCATCAAAAACATACCTGAAGTTTTGTTTTGTTTCATTCTCACATGTTTAACACATAAACCCTGCATATTTAGGCTGAGTTCTTCTTCACACAAAAGCATATTTAGGCTGAGTTCTTCTCTCACACAAAAAATACTCTGTTCCACCTTGTGATGTCATGTGGAAATATAGGAAGTACTCCACTGTGTTTTTAAACTCCATACACCTTCACTAGAATCATTTGAATCATTTCAGCCCTGGAATTGTCATTCTCTACTGAACTAACTACCACTCTATGACATCACAAGGTGGAACAGAGCATTTTGAGCTTTGGAGATGTAGACAGACTAATAATAAAGGGTTACTCAAACGTGTGAATGAAACAAAACACTTTTTTTGAGGAGGTAACAACATTCTAACATGGCTTAAAGCTCACAGGAGCCAATTTTGTGTAATGGACCTTTAAAAGTACCAGGATCAGTTACCATAGTGTTGAATAAGCAGTTTTTACCTTAGAGCTGGTAGTGTTGAGTACTAGTATGTTCAGTGCAATTATAAGGTTATTACAGGTTCATTGATAATTAAAGATTTTGCATACAGTGATTATTTTTACCTAGTTGTTTTCATGGAGATGTTATTACTTCGCTTGGAATGTTCCACTGTATGGCATAACACTTATCTTTTATTTATTCAGTTACAAATGTTTCAAAATTAGACAAATGCGCATTGCTATTGTGAGTGGGTTCGCCTCTCCACAAATCTGACCAGTAACCTGGCCTGGTGGCGCCACCCATTTATCGCCATGGAGACAGATACTGTGGAACATTCCAGGCAAATAAATAACATCTATTAGTGTTTTTCACAGGTGAAGACACTGCACTGAATATGCAGGATTATTTAAACATATGCTCTGTAAGTGGTGTGTAATGCTCCTGCCATTCTCCTGTCAGCGGCACAGTCCAAACACACCTGAGTCATGGTTTCACCTGGATACGCCACCACGGCGACCTGCCCATGACCTCTCTGCCACACCTCTCTCTTTCAGGTCTCCTCAGGGCTTACACTGTGGACGCTGCACTTTTTTTCCTACAATCAGACAACCGGTTTTACAGTGAGTTATTTCAAGTCTGTCACTGAAGTGGCCCATCTGCAGCTGTTTAAAGGCACACTATGTAACTCTGATAAACGGTACACCACCTGCTTGTCTCTGTTTCAAGGTTTTGTTTGGTTTTAAGTAAAAACACCTGTGATATAGTAAATGCTTGCAAGCTACATTTAATGGTATAGTGTGGAACATTCTAGGCAAAGCAATGATTTTTTTTTTTTTTGTTACCATCAAAGGAGTGTCATTATCAATGACAATAATGTGGGTTTTATCAAGAAGGGATGGAATTATATTTTGATAGCAGTAAAAAAGATTTTTTTTTTTCAAAGTTTTACTATAATAAGTGTAAACAAGCCTCCAGTGACTTTTTCAAATGGCACTTGTTGGCACTTTTGCAAATGAACTCTTCATTTCTATGGAGACCAGCAGGTGGAGGATCCCTCAGCAGAAAGGTTAGCTCGCCCATGGTAATGAGCCTGACGTTTAAGAAGTAGTTACTAGTGAAGCTGAGGAAAAGTGCTCAAAAGTTCCTCAACTCGCTGCTTATCTAAGTGTTTACCTCAAATATTTAATAAATTGAGTACTTTTCTATTTAAATTTGGCATCCAGAAAGAAGAACAAAATGGTGGTGACTGGTGGTATTTGGAACTTGGAGAATCGTTAGGGGCACAATGTTTCCGATATTACTTAAGTAAATATGTTATTTTAAAAGCAAAACTAAGTAGGCCTACACTTAATTCAAAGGAAAAAGGTTAATCTGAGAAAATGCCATCGCTCCTACCACCACCCGCCTCTTCTCTTCCAACAGCAACTGAACAGTGACCTTTGACCCCTGAGGCTGGTGCAGTGTCCAAGCGCCTGGAGGGAAGGACCGCGCGCTCAGGTGTCCCTGGCTCCTCTACATGTGTTTAGCCCGGAGCGCTATGGAAGTACTGCACTGGATCTGGAGCCTACCTCTGGAGATTCTACACTGTGGTTTATTATCGAAGCAATAGCGCCATCTGCTGCGCGGTTTGTGTGGTGGCTGTGTTTTTAGAAATGTAAAGTGTAGTTTCATATTCCACCGCTGGAGGGCAGTGTTTATCTGCGTGAGTTCTATGGTCTAGTGAGTCAGGATGTCATCATGAACGAGGATCATGAAACAACCCCTCAAAGTACAGAAACTACTTATTACTTTTCCATCTAGCTCAAAAATACAGTAGGCCTACAGAAACCACAGATACCTCTCTGTAAGTAAAAAGTATCCATTGTAAAATTAACTTGAGTAAGGTACGGATACTGCAGTTGAACAGTACTTTTACTTTTGTACTTTGTCACTTTCCACCATTGTATCTTGGACCTGGACCATTACTTTGTACTTCTACTTGAGCAGTGTCAAGTATAATATAAGTACATGGCTTACTTATATATATTTTTGGCTCCTTACACACACCTCTGATTATATTAAACGTTTTTAGGATGAATGGCTTGTTTCAAAGAGGAGTTCAACTTTTTCTTCACTCCAGTAAATGTATAAATGTTGTAAACAGTGTAATGATCTGATATTGTGTGTTTAGTTCAGAGTCGACACCTTTTGTTGTTCCTGTATCTGTTTATGTGTTGTTGTTGTTGTAACTGCTTTTGTATGTGACACTTGGTTGCTATGCCGACAAGTTGATGTGAAGGTTGTATTGGTCAGTTACTGGTCTGTTTTGGAGACTGGCTCTAGTGAGTAAAGGGTAGTAGGCAGATCACACAAAGCCTCCAATACACTGTGAGGTCATTCTTGTCTTAATGATGTGAAAAGGGGCGACAGTAGCTCAGTTGGTGTTTGTCCACTGAGACAAAGGTTGGTGGTTCAAATCCCGCTCTCGAAATAAACATCACTGGTAGAGTGGTCAGATCCACTGACCCAGAGGCTGGTGGTACGATTCCAGGTCTCACAGATGAATACTGTCGTTGTGTCCTTGGCCAAGATCCACCTCGCCCTCAGTGTCTGTGTACTCTGGTGTATGAATGTGTGTGAATGGGTGAGTGGTTCCTTGATGTGAAGTGCTTTGAGTGCCTTGAAGGTGGAAAAGTTCACACGCTTTCCATCTGCGGTTTAATGATTCAAAGAGTGAATATAGTGACTTTCACTGCCCCCCTGAATCTTGTCAGGACTTCACAGTGAGGAATTACAAGAAAATGTAAGTCTTGTCATTTCAAGGTCAGATAAATAGCGCGGAGCAGTTCTGCTTTTATCATCTCAAACTTATTTAACCAAAAAACAGTCAGGATCTGTCTGTCTTGGCTTCTGTAGATTTCCAGTGAGACTTTGGTGGTCACATAAATATTTTAACATCTCATTCCACAGTTACGTTCTGCGCTGTTTGTCATCTTTATTTACACCATTACAATATTTGACACTAGGGATGTAGGCCTTTAGTCGTTTAGTCGATTAATCGGTTGATAGTTGAAATGTGTATTAGTCAATTAATCATTTTATTTAGATTATAAGGATTTATATGGAGCAACAGCAGAAAGGAGAAGTTAGTGAATGAGTTAGCTGAAGATTTGGTACCTTTTGGTATTTATATAAAACAGCACCCAGTTTTGACAACCCTATAATGGATAGTAATGAAATTCATTTGTTTCTTGCCCAAGGACTCAACAACAGCATTCAGGGAGCTGGAATCGCACCGTCAACCTGTGGGTCAGTGGGTCTGACCGCTCTACTGATGATGTTTAAGTCGAGAGGGGGATTTGAACCGCCAACCTTCGGCTCAGTGGACAAACACTCTACCAAAGTGATATTGAGTGATCGGTTAGAACTACCACTAACACACCACAAACAAATATCATCTTGGCACTTCACAGAAAAGTACAGATTGAAGCTTTAACGCCAGTATTAGTATTTACAGTAGTGCATGTGTGTATATGTGTATGTCTGTGTATATGTGGGGCTGGATGTGAGTGAGGGCGACACCAGTGGCATTTAGGAACTCTTCACAGGGAAAGGTCGAGGCATTTACTCCTCATTTGTCAGACTGTGATGTTTTCTGTGCACAGCTCCGGTACATGCACTACACTCACACATACACAGTGCTGTTAATACAGGGACAGAGACACTGGCTCATTCATCCTTTTGAGAAGTTGTGCTGCTTCAAAATGGCTGTTTGACATCATTTTTAGATTTTCAAACCATTTGGTATTGTTTGTGCTGTCATCTTCTGTAATCGTGCAGAAGGCTCTCAGGAATCATAATAAACACATTTTGCTAAAGCCATTTAAAAGGTTCTACATCACACAAAATTGACTCTTGTGAGCTTTAAACCATGTTATAATGCTCATCAAAAACATACATGGAGTTGTGTTTTGTTTCATTTAGACATGTCTACATTTCCAAAGCTCAAAATGCTCTGTTCCACCTTGTGATGTCATGTAGCGGTAATTTTAAAGTTAACTGCTACCTTTTACATTTAGTTAAGTAGAGATTGATAAATCTAGGGCTGAAATTATCCAAATGATTCAGTGAAAGGTCCTTTTACATTTAGTTAAGTAGAGATTGATAAATCTAGGGCTGAAATTATCCAAATGATTCTAGTGAAGGTGTATGGAGTTTAATAACACAGTGGAGCACTTCCTGTATTACCACATGACATCACAAGGTGGAACAGAGTGTTTTCAGTTTGAGAGAAGAACTCAGCCTAAATATGTAGGGTTTGTGTGAATGAAACATATATACATGTATATTTTTGATGAGGAAATAACATTATAACATAGATCGAAAAATTGCATAATATGGGCCCTTTAAACAGTAAACAAACAGTCCACCAAAAAGACCAGCTGTCTTCATCCACATCACATCTGACTCAGAGCACACAGTAATGCTGCGTGAACCCACACACAGGAGGAAAGACAGATGGTTTTTGGGGTTTTTTTTGTTTTTTTTTAGTTTAAATTTGATAGACACATTAAACAAAGAAACGCCTAGTTAATTACAGATAACATTTCAAATCACAAATCATCTTATAAAAGACAAAACATTATGAAGTACAAGTAACCAGCAAAAGTCAGCATTAGGGAGCGATTAAAATGAATCTTGTTTATCAGTACCACGCCAGTAGAGGGCAGCAGAATGCAGTGGTCCCATAGAATTAAACAGATAAAATGAACTTCAAGTTGAAGAAGGCTCGGTCAATCTCTACTGAGGTAAAGGTTAAAGGCAGCTATGACATCACAAGGTGAAACAGAGCATTTTGAGCTTTGGAAATGTAGACAGACTAATAATAAAGGGTTACTCAAACATGTGTGAATGAAACAAAACACAACTCCAGGTTTTTGATGAGGTAACAACATTATAACTTGGCTTAAAGCTCAAAAGAGTCAGTTTTGCGTAACATAGGATCTTTAAGTATGTTGTGTTAGGGAAACTACACAATAACATTATAACTCCTGATCAAGATTATAACACAAGATGGGATAAATGTAGACTTGTTCATTTTGGGGGAACCTCAAAGCTGACAGTTATTAGATTGTCTAAAGCTGTAGTTCAGTATTGTCAGTCCCCGTTGTGCACATGCTCAGTGAGGCCAGGCACATTAAACACACAGCATTTCTCCACTTTGATCTCCATAGGTCCCTGCATACTGAGCCTTTTCATACATTTTAATTACATCCCATATGTTCAAACGCTCTGGTAGCATGGCACTCTGCGTGAACTCTGCTCAAAATGATCCAATAAATGGAATCAAAACGGCTTCACACTTTGACAGAAGCTGCAGACTGCTGATAATGCGCTGAAATCCAGCCTCATAGCTGATATCTGGACTTATGTAACGCTATAACTGATGTGTTCAAGGTCCAAGCTTTTGGTGGGATTTCAAGAATTTACTTTGATTTGTTACCAGGAATCTGCGATGACTTTATGAACTGTACTGGCAAACTCACAGATTCAAATAACAGTTTAGAAGCATCTTAGTGCTCATCCACAGCTTCAGCCCATCTTGTGTTACGATCTTGATCAGGAGTTATAAGGTTATTGTGTAGTTTCCCTAACAAAACATACTTTGGTGCAGTATTTAACTCTTTGCATACATGGGCTTGCCACCTCTTTTTGCTTTGCCTGAAATGTTCCACCATATGGCATTAAACTTACGGTACTTGTCTCACATTTTTAAATGTATTTAATGTTTTTTTTAAAAAGGTACTACAATCACAACTGAACCTGGGCTGTCAGTGTCTGATGTCTGATGATGGTGTGTTGATTTTTTTATCATGAAGGAGCACTTCCTAGATTACAACTTAATGACATCACAAGGTGAAACTGCCTAAATATGAAGGAATGAAGATGCCTAAAAGAAACACAACACAACTTTACGTACTAGATGTCTGAAAAGGAAACCATATTATAGCACGGATTTAAAAAAGACTCTTTAAAGGTGCACTGTGAAACTACTTGTTGCCATTGGAAATGATATTGCTTTGCCTGGAATGTTCTACAGTATCAAGATTAAACTGATCTATGTCCATGGTAGAAGAGCAGATGATGGGCGACAGAAGCTCAGTTGCTTGAGTGTTTGTCCATTGATCTGAAGGTTGGCAGTTTGAATTCCACTCTCAACATAAACATCATTGGTTGAGCGGTCAGATCCAGTGACCCACAGGTTGGCGGTGTGATTCCATCTCCCACAGATGAATACTGTTGGTTGCTGAATGGGTGAGTGGTTCCTTGATGTAAAGTGCTTTGAGTGCCTTGAAGGTGGAAAAGCGTTAGATAAAAATTGACCATTTGCCATTTACCATGATACAACCGGGCCACAGTAAGAATGCACGTTCCAATCACGCACATGCGGCTTCAGTGTATTGCTTAAAGTGCAAGATAGATATGTTTAATGTGATAGTGTGGAACATTCCAGGCAAAGTAATACCATCTCCATGATACCCCAACAGAAAAGTTACATAGTTCACCTTTAAAGACCAGCGTATGCTAAATATATTATTTTTTAATCAATCAATTATAGGTAATATTTAGTTTTTATTTCCTATTTTTGATCCGTTTTGACAAATATTTAACTATTACTGTGTTCAAAGTTGCTAGTACACTTGCTAGTACAGTACATGATAGCTTCCCTATACCACAATATGTCTTAGTAACACTTTTTCGTCCTCACTTGAGAACATTTTGGTCTACCTAAAATCTCTGGCTCCATTTTGCACTTAACATCATATTTTGGACGTCACACATGATTGGGTTTACCTGCAGGCTGTTTCACCGCCAGCCTTGATCCTGACAGCTCACCGTACAGATCTGAGCTTCACAAAGCCTGGATTAGAGCTCACTCCCTCCACGCTCCCTCTTCCTCCGCGTCTCCCCTGTCTCTGTGGAGCTGAAAATGGGACCCCTGGATTAGTTAAACAGCCACTTCAAAGGGGACAATTATAATCCTACATTATTGATACGGGGAAAATGACTGGGTAAATGTCAGGAGCTGCTGCAGAGGTGCGAGACCTGACAGTTTTTCAAATGTTTAAGTCTACTTCTGCTCATATAAAATCCACGTAGGTGAAAGTGTGTTAGCTGTTAAAATAGAAGCAGATATGTTTTGGGAGTCGTAGCTCTCACAGAAGAAGGTCACAGGTTTGACTTCCAGGCAGGGTGGGGCCTTTCTGTGCAGAATTTGCATGTTCCCCCCGTGTCTGGGTGGATTTCCTCTGGGCGCTCCGGTTTTCCTCATCAACCTAAAACATGTAGGTAAAATTCTCTAGCTAAGATAGTCCTGACTAGGATTGTCAAAAGTACTGAAAATCAGACACTTATCAATACTACAACTAGTATCAAAACTAGATTCTTATTTGAGTAAGTGCCGAGAGTAAAAAAGTCACATTCACAGGACAAAAATGAACCTTTCCTGAACAGCTTTAGAATGATCTTGAGCAGCATCAGAACAAATATAAGACACATAGACTAGTACACGCCCATGGACCAATATGGAACCTACTGGACAACTGAGGGATTACACAGATAAAGACCACATTAGAAATATAATATAGTACTATGATAATGTTGAAAATCACATTCTATCGTCTAACATTGCAGTATCAGAATCAGTATTAAGTATCGAGTCTATTCCTTAGTATCGAAATCAAGTTTGAAATTTTAGTATTGTTGTAATTCTAGTCTTGACCAAGCTCAAGATCTGGAGATGGGTCCTCACTTCTCCTGAGAGGTTGTCCCAGCGACACTGAAGGATGGGCAGAGGACAAACTTCTCTATGGGGGACATGTCAATAAAAAATCTGAAATACTAGTAGTAGTAGTAGTACACCATCATTTTAATATTAACAGTTAAGGCTGAATGATTTTGTGAAAATATCTAATTGTGTTTTTTTCTGACAAGCATTGCCACTGTGATCAGATGTGTGATTTATGTTTTAATAATAGGATTTGATTCTGTTTAAAGTTCACATTTTAAAAGTGTCCAGAAGAATTGACAAAAAGACCGAAATGTGAAACTGAAACGACAATCACATTTCAGAACATGTTTGTACAGATCTAAACTACAGGGCCAGCAGTTTATATGCAGAATAAGTCTGGATAGTTTGTTGTTTGTGGAGGAAATAACTTCAAAATGTGCTTCAAAAATGGCAGCCTTTGTGATGTGCTAATGGCGTTCGTTCAAATTGTGATTTTGAGTCAGTTGCGATGAATCTTGCAGCCCAGTTATCTAGTCCTTTTATATGTTTACTGAAGGTTTTTACAAGCTACGAGTAATAGTAACAGTAGCAGTAGTAGTAGCAGAATGTTAGTGGAAAAATGTAAGCAGTTTGTAGTAAAGTGTATAGTTTGAGTGCCTTGGAGGCGGAAACGTGCTATGTAAAAATGTGACCATGACCATTCTGACCATATCTTTTCTGTGTATTTGTGTAGTATAGTAGTATTTGTGTAGTATAGTAGTATTTGTGTAGTATAGTAGTATTCTTGCTCCTCCTTGCTTCTATACATAGGAACAGAGCGGAGAAACATGGCTGTCATATTAGCAGCAGCTTTGACATGGAGGGCTTATGAAGCGGTTAGATCAAAACACGCCATGTTTTCTGCCCCACTTCTCTGCCTCCTGACCACAATTTCACACTACAACTCCATATCTGCACAAGAGGATTCTGGGAAAATGTCTCCTGCTCCACTGCACTGCTGCTGCTGCTGCAGATCGGACCATTATGGAAATATGTAAATAAAGGGATGACCTCGGTGAGCTGTGATTGGCGGGTCCTGAGTGGAAGCAGGACAGTGGGGTCAAAAACAATAATGAGTTTAGCGGCATGATTCAGGAAGTGCTTTGTTTGACTGGCAGAGTGGTCGTGGTGCATTCTGAGGATCATTGTTTGTTGAACGGTGAGAATGAGGTGTGTACAATTGGTTTGGTAGCCAGTCTTTTTGTTGTTTTTATCTAACTAATCATTTTATTTAGATTATAAGGATTTATATGGGACAACAGCAGAAAAGAGAAGTTAGTGATTATGTAAGTTCAGTCTGCCTTTATATAAATACATTGTTTCCTAGAACTTTTTTCTGCATAAATAGTTGTTTCTGCAGGTGTAGTCTTGTGAGTGCAGTTTGGGTCAGATACATAAAGATATTTAATAGTTTTGAGAGCTTTTGCCAGAGCCACTTTTAGTCAGCTAATCGATCAGAGGAACAGTTTTAGTTAACCAAGAATTTCTTCAGTTGGCTACAGCCCGATAGTGTTGATTTAAGAGGTGCCTGCTGACCTCTATTAAAGATAAAGAGAGACACGATTCCTAGGTCCTATTATGGCAAACTGAGTATGGAAGCTTTTAACTATTTTAACCATGATATTAAGCTTATCCTTAGAGTTTCAAGAGTAATACTACATATCTGTTCCTTTAAGCATGGTATGTGCATGTGGTCTTATAACTGTGTAATCCCTCAGTCGTCCAGTAGGTTCCATAGTGGTCCATGGGCGTACACTAGTCTATGTGTCTTATACTTGTGAAAGATACAGCTCAAGATCATTCTAAAGCTATTCAGGAAAGGTTCATTTCTGTCCTGTGAATGTGACTTTTTTAGTATCACTACCTGTTGAAATGAGTATCTAGTTTTGATACTAGTTTTAGCACTGATTAGTATCTGATTTTCGATACTTTTGACAACCCTAGACTATTCTTTGTTGAAACATGGATATATTGACGTTATTCCATTGCATTACAGATGCTGGCTCAGGCTTTTCTCTTAAAAGGAAAAAAGGGAAAAACAAACATTACGTAACTTTCCTGGATATGCACCATCTTTATATGGACCGATGCAGTGCGAGTCTCCAACACAAACAGCGGGTCTTGTACACTGCGGAGGACCCACACAGACGATGGCTATGGTGTGTGAGCTCGGTGTGTCCAGCCGTGATCAGACGGGACACTTGAAAATGTCTTTAGCTGGTACACTGCAAAAAAGTTAATCTGAATTCTTTTAAAATGTCTTGACAAAAATGTAGTATAAAGGAAGATTTGTGTTCTGTATTTACGTATGTTCATTTATCTAGCCATTAGGGTTGTAGTCCTTTAGTCGATTAATCGGTCGATGGAGTCTTAGTCAACCAAAATTTGTATTAGGCATTTTTTTTTATTTATATGGGACAACAGAGAAAAGGAGGGTTGTAGTCCTTTAGTCGATTAATCGGTCGATGGAGTCTTAGTCAACCGAAATTTGTATTAGGCATTTTTTTTTATTTATATGGGACAACAGCAGAAAGGAGAAGTTAGTGAGTGAGTTAGCTGAAGATTTTGTACTTTTTGATATCTAACTCAAGATTCACAAGTTGAATCTGTCTTTATATAATACATTGTTTCCTAGTACTTTTTTCTGCATAAATTGTTATTTTTGCATGAACTCCTGTGCAGGCGTAGTCTTGTGAGTGCAGTTTAGACCAGATACATAGAGGTACAGAATAGTTTTGAGAGCTTTTGCCACGCCCCCTGTTAATCAATCGGCTGGACATGTCTTTAGTCCACCAAGGATTTCTTTAGTTGATGACAGCCCTACTAGCCACTTCATTTGTGCTGTTAGAATTCCTCAATATTCTGCCTTTATTTTATTTGCATAATCTTATTCCCAACCGTATGCGTTCCTATTGTCTTTGGGTACATGTGTGCGTAGGTCACTTTTACACTGGTCGCTCCGTGGCCACTTCAGGTCAGTGAGAGCTACACTGCACTGGTCAGGTGTGTGTCCCTCTAGAGCCTGGGGAGGACGGCCTATGTGTTGGTCATATGATCTTTGGACAGACCAAAGCCCCTAGGAAACAAAGCCTGCCTCTGTTCTCTGCCCAGCGTGCCATAAGGCGCCAGGAATGCTCTATTAATCTGTGTGAAGGCAGTGTAGACCCGCGTGTCCCAGTCCCCCTCCGGGAGCTGTGAAAAACGCCGCCCCGTCACAGAGCTAACGGCTGCAGCGTTTTGGGAACGTACTGCACATTTTGGGAAAAACGCAGAGATGAAAACAAGATTCAGCATAGAGATCACACTTTGAAATATATGAAAAAGTATACCACTTGGGAGAACACTTAAATTATTAACTTCTTCTGAACAGATCTCAGGAATTTCAATGTAATGAGCTGATATTTTGTGTTTAGTTCAGAGTCGACACCTTTTCTTGTTCTTGTATCGGTTATGTGTTGTTAATGTAACTGCTTTTGTATGTGACACTTGGTTGCTATGCCGACAAGTTGATGTGAAGGTTGTATTGGTCAGTTACTGGTCTGTTTTGGAGTCTGGCTCTAGTGAGTTGACACTGCTGTTGTTTTGCTCTTGTTTTGGTGTGGGTTACGGCCTACAGCAGCCCTTGTGTTCAGAAAATAAACAACCAGAAGAAATGTTGCATGTTTCCTTACAGCAGGACGCTACATTGGTGTCAAAGTGATTTTTTGTAGAGGTCTCCAAGGTCAACAGGGTTCATAGTTTTAGAGGACCCTGGTAAACAACTGCTGTGAATGTCGTGATTTCGTTGTGACTATTCACATTGTAGTTTTTTGTTTGTTTTTTTTGTTGCTTTTTAGCAAGAGAAGGGGGCAAGCAACATGCATTTTAATCACACTGAGATATAGAAAACATTAACTCACGGTCCAGCCAAAAGATTACGTTTTGGGATGAGAGTGTGTTGGCTGTGTGATGGTGGTCCACCCCTGCTTCACTGAAAAAGCTGTTCTACAGCTGTGCATATTCCAAAGAATCAGCTGTGCCAAAAGTACACAATGTAACTTTTCTGGTGGAGTGTCTGGCTCCGTCTCCATGGAGATGCAAACTGTCTTGTCTGGAATATTTCACAATATGTTATTAAACTCCATGGAGACAAGCAGGTGATGCAACCAGGTCAGGTTATGGATTAAGGAGTAAGAATGATTGTTTTTGGTCTTTTTAAGCAATAAAAACGCCTGCAGTTGAATAAATACAGATAAGTTAAAGAGGGGGTATTAATCAAATATGATAGCATTCTCAAGGGGGAGTGACTTAACACGGGGAGCAAAGGGAGGGGATACTCAGAGCGTCAAAAACTTAAGGTAACATGGTGATCTGAAAATGTTATGAGTCAGCAGTTAATGCCCCATAGAAGTAAAATACCTCCTCTTTAATACTGTGCTACACTGTGGAACATTGCATTCTTCTTCTTCTTCTAATAATATTAATAATAATTTCTAATTCCAAATCTATCTACCGTGTTATCCTCTTCAGGGTCACACAACTTATTTTTCCTCCACTTCCTAAACCCTACACAATGCCCTTTCTCTCACTACTGCCAGCCATTTTCACACACAAGCCTCCAAGTGCAGACCAGCATGGACCAGGACTTTTTATAGAACATACGATGCAATGCTGCTACTTTGCATATGTGTAGTAAACAACTCAGCCAGCGCTTTGGAGATTACAGTGAAGCCTTGAGAATTGTCCAACTTTAATCTCAATAAATAAATAAACAAAATGGCTGCCGACTGCAATGGAGAAGCCACGGGGGGATAAGGGGAAGCTGCAGCGCATTTGCACGTTCCATTTGAGCTGGAGATCATATTAGCATAGCAGTGTGCAGCGGTCCAAATGAAGCATGGTGAGTATTTAAAGGGGAAATATCTGGAGACTGTGGAGGAAAGAAAAGGATCAGTGGCTATGTTTGTGTTGGAGAAGACACCAGATATAGTGGGATGGAGTTGTAACAAAACATATACTGTAAAAAAGTAATTGACTTGAAGGACAAAATGTGCCAAAGTAAGTAAAAAGAAAAAAAAAACAATCTTTTTTTTCCTAGTGTAGGTCAAATCTAATTTTTCTAGGCAGCAAACTAATGAGAGCACTAATGTTCCATATTAAGATGATTCAATTCTGGGTAAATTGTGTCACACACAGTAAAGCTCACAGATAAGAGGGTGTTTATCTGGTGATTATGGTAAGTAAGGGACACCTTATTGTCATCGTAGGGAAATTAGTTCTCTGCATTTGACCCATCCTTCAGTGTCACGGGGGCAACCTGCCAGGAGCAGTGAGCGCTGCTGTGCAGCTCCCAGGGACCCATCTCCAGATCCTGAGCTAGGCTCAGGAGCACCTTAGCTGAAGGATTTGGCCTATGGTGCATGTTTTAGGTGGATGGGAGAAACCGAAGTGCCCAGAGGAAGCCCACAGGGAGAACATGAATGTTGTACCCGTATAATAATATAATACTGTCATTGAAATGACAGTATTAGCCAATAGCTGAACATTTAAAACATTTAGGTTGCCTAGTAGATCCAAAAAAATAAAAATTTGATTAAATAAAGAGAAAATTCTCTCTCTTTCAAAACTCTCTTGGCATTATTTGTATCCCTGAAGGTTATCCACTGGTAAGGAAACACTGACTCAGATAATGAAATTGTCCATAATAACATCCATCCATCTATTTTCTTCCACTTATCCGGGGCCAGGTCGCGGGGGCAGCAATCTAAGCAGGGACTCACAGAGTCCATAATAACATAAGTATGGAAAATGTAAATAAAGCTGAACAGAAATCTGCAGAATAATCTTTCAACAAAGTACAGTGATGTTTCTGCACTCTTGGGTTTCATTTCACCATTCAGTTAGGAACCGTTTACACTCACACCACATCAAGGCCACTAAACTGGGATGAAAACCAACTACACCAGGACCAAACCAGGACTGTGAATGCACTCACCTTAATGTGCAATACTTAAAGGCACCATTTTTAATTAGCTTGGCCGATCTGGCTGGTTGTATTCTCACCTATCACCATTAGATGCTATCTACGTTACTGTTGTCTGATAGTGTGTCAGCTTTGGCCTGACAGAAGAAGGGCAGAGAGCACAGGTGAGCCTGAAAAAGGCCAAGGTTTCATATCTGCCATGTTATGGTGAAAAAAAATAATTAAATAAACTGATATCACTATTGAGATAATCCCCAAAATACTGAGATATCATTTTTGTCAGTATCACCCTCCACTATTTCAGGTTATCAAAAATGTAAGCAGGGTTAATACGTGTTGTCATAATGCTGTTGAAGTTTTCTTTTATTAAAGTAGTACCACACAAGATTTCTGGAGCACACACACTTCATTACAACATCTGGTGAAGGTTAAATACAAGTTGACCCACACAAATGATAAGGTTAAATTGACCATCTGTGCTGTAAATTGATTAATATGTGGATACGTAAAACCAGGAGCCTCTCTACAGCAGAAATATGAAGAAGACTCAAATCACGGCAGAACAGACAAAGGTGCTGGATGGTGCACTTGGCATCGGCACAACAAATAAATTGGTTTGTAGTGCAGTGAGAAGGAGAGGTCAGACAGAGTTCACCTGTGCTGGCTGAAGAATCCCTCTCCTCAGGCTGTGGGCATGGCTCCACTTTAGATACATGAGGATGCTGTGGAGAGAGAGAGAGGAGAAGAGATTAAATACTTCAATGCACTTTCATGTTGGAGCCCTTTGTGCATGCTGTAGTGCAATTGTTCAAAAGAAATCATTATGAAAGAAAAAGAGTGTCAGTATTCACATGAGAAGCTGGTCTATAGTTTGTTTTGTGGTTTGTTTGTTTTTTTCATCCCAAACACCTTAAGCATTACTCATGAGGATTTGTTTTTAACTTGATAACTTAAGCTGCACTTTGTACCTTTTGTGGTACAGGCTCCAGGATGTGTTATTGCTTTGCCTAGTATGTTTCACAGTATGGCATTAAACACATCTTATCTTCAATTTATTCAACTACAGGAGTTTTTACAACTAAAATGCTTTTAAACATGCATTCTTACTGTAATTAGGCTCTTCTCTCCACAGATCTGACCTCTACCTTGGCTTGGTGGTGCCACCTACTTGTGTCCAAGTTTAATGCCATACTTTGGAACATCTCCATGGAGACAAGCAGGCGGAGGACCCTCCACCAGAAAAGTTGCAAAGTGCAGAACTTTTTAAGGTAGGAATAATAATTACAATGTGAATTTATTCACAATTACATGCTGTCACTGTTTAGATTTTGTGTTCTGTAACTGAACAAAAGTTTTAGAGTGAAGACCTTTCGCTGCTCATCCAAGTGGCACCTATTCAATCATCCAAACACCTATTTGATTACAGTTTGTTAGCTAAGTCTATTGAACTACATTGAGTGTGAACTGTGCCTCCCTTCAGACAGATATAAGGCTGAACTGAAGAGCCGATTGGATGAGCGGCAAAACGTCTTCACTCTAAAACGTTTGTCCAGTTGACAAACTTGAATTTTTCTTTTGCTATGGATCATACCTGAATGACTGAGGGATTACACAGACATACTCAATCAGAAAGCAGAATGAGCTCCCCACTTTGGGCTGCCAGATACTTGGCTTTCAATAGGATTTGTCCCTCAGTAAGCCTATATGACAGCTAATGACATCCCAGGGTCAGACTTGTACCTTCCACATACACTGAATGAACTTTATTGTCATTTCAATGTGTGCTGTTTTGATGAAATGCTGTTTCTTAGAAGTTAAAACAGTGCATTACATTTGGATGGGGCAACACTAACTTCAAGTACTTCATTAGGCTATAGCTTCATGGAGCCTATAATCACCTTTTTATCAACACAAGAGACAGTTAATTAGCTTATGGTTTGCTGTTTGCCAAAAAACACATGGACAAGTTCTCTAACCAAAAAGGCACACACATCTCTTTACATTGTGTTATGAGTACAAACACTGTGAAGAACTTTGCACCATATTGCGATTTTCCCCTGGGATTAACTCTATACGTTGGCAGCTGTTCATTTCAACTGGGATTTTGTACTTAAGAAGTTGGCGGTAATCAATCCATAGATACAACGTCTCTACAAATTAGGTCATCGGAGCGGAGCACGAGGCTCCTCTTTCATGGGCGAATAAGACAGGTGACAGTTCTTTGTGTTACGATGAAGACCCCAGATTGAGTTTCTGGAGGAGAGGGGGAGCAGGGGGCAGAGGGGGAAGGAGACACACCTTAGAGCAGTTCAAAGTGGGACCAAGCAGAATGCATCGAGTCTGAGTGTATGGCCTATGAGGTAATATGAGGGTCAGTCTGTGGTATGGGTGGATGTGGTCACTGGGCACCACAAGAGTTTTAAAAGAATGTTTTATAGAAAGAAAACCAGATTTGACTTTAGTTTCAATTGTAACAAAACCTTACTAGACTTCAGTCACTGTCCAACAACACAACAAACCATTAACAGCAGCTCAGTGTTTCTCCACTGATCCGAAGGTTGGCAGTTTGAATCCCGCTCTTGACATAAACGTAAGTGGTAAAGCGGTCAGATCTACTGACCCACAGGTTGGCAGTGCGATTCCAACTCCCACAGATGAATGGTGCCTTTGTGTCCTTGAGCAAGACACGCCCCCAGTGTCTGTGTACACTGGTGTATGAACGTGTGTGAATGGGTGAGTGGTTCCTTGATGTAAAGCGCTTCAAGTGCCTTGAAAGTGGAAAAGCGCCATATAAACATGTGACCATTTACCATTTAATTATGAAAATAAACATAAACACTGTCCACTAAAATGTATCACTCCGCTACTGCCACACACTTGTTTTCTTATAGCAACTAGCTAGACACTGCCACGACATAACCTCACATTATGTTACTAGTAGGCCTAAGTAAGAAATTAAGGAGAGAAACATTTTATGCAAAAAGAAAAAAAAAAGAAAAAAAAAAAGGTAGGCCTAAGTCATTCAGCTGCAAATATGCTAAAATATTTTGCAAGGTACCAGACTAACTATATCTGTTTTGGTAATATTGGTGATTGATTCGTGGATTGTTTATTTATGTTAGCTAATATGTCTATATTGTGCAGCACTGCTAAGTAATTTTCAAGCCTAGCGCCATAGATATCTTCACCTAGTGCCTACCTCACTTGACCAAAACTTTAAGATCAAAGCCACAAGACATTTTCTAATCGTCAGACAATAAAACTTATGATTAGACACTTTTCAAAACATATATTCATTTTTGTAAACCTACCTCTCATCTGGCTGTTTGATAAAGCCCCTGCTCCCGCCCCTCCGGAACGTGTGCGTGCTCAAACCCAGCGCACCCGTGAGAGCAGCGCCAGCAGTCCAGACCCCAGCCTCTGCTCTCGGCTCTGACAGACTGAAGCTGCCGCGGAGAGCGTGGACTGTACTGGCAGAAGGAGGACGAGTAGTCGCCGAACGCTTGTCTTTCCAGAAGTTTACCGGAGAAAGGCGCAGATTTCGGAACAACAGTGTCACTACTGGGACCACCTCTGCCCGTGGAGCGTGCGTAAAAGGCGCGGAGGTGAGTACTTTCCGTACAGTGTTTTTTTTTTTTTTTATGAAACGCCAGCTCTAAAATTCTGTATTGTTTTTGTTTTAGTGACGTAAGAAAGAAGTGACTTAAGACACAATGCAACTTTATTCTCTTGATTAATGGTGTTTCTGCTACAAATAGCTGCAGCACTTTGAGTACATTAACCTACGCTTGTAATTTATGTATCTAACTTTATTATGCTTAAAACATCGTAGTTATCTTCTCTGCTAAATGCCCTTAAGGCGCTTACAATAGGCTACTAACTTGTGTTTGCTCTTGGTCCCTAATCATTGGCGCATGTACGGCTCATTCATGATTAATTGCTTATTGATAGCTTGACTTGTTTGAGTAATTAAGCTTTTAATCTGCGGCTGATCCCGTGGAGCGCTCTGAGATTGGAGCTGGTTTGATCCTTGCATTCAGTACATGTGTTATTTCTCCTCTATGCAGAAAGCTGTGTGTGTTTGTGTGGAAAGAAAGAGGAGACAGGAAAGACATTCCTTTGTATCTCCATCCAGCTGTTCCTCTGCTGGAGCCTCTTGCACACCAATCTCTCTCTCTGTCCCTCTCTATCTCTATCTCTCTCTTTCGGTCCCTCTCTCCTTTTTATTCTTGCGGTAAACAGTAGAATATGTTATCCGGTGAAAAGGTCGCGCACCACGGTTTGGTTTATGTTCTCAAGGCTCTGCTTTAATATATGGATTAGTTTAGAGTTGAAACGCCCAAGGTGTGATTGGACCATAAATAATTCTTGTAGCAGCTCGGCGCAGATAGGACCAGCGCAGGGCAGTGTGATTGATCGGAACTTGGTGTTTTCAGAGGCCGGACTTAGCAGGTCGTAAGTGAACGTGCATGGAGCAGTGAAGTCTAAGGAGCACGCTGCCTTCTCTATAGGGCCAGCAGTGTTATGTCACTGCTCTGAGGGGTTGACTTGAGACCCTACATCAAGGCACCCTGTCAGGAGGACGGGTGGAACTGGACATATAGTGGTCACGTATACAGTAACACTTGGCTTGACTAGACTAAGTATATTCTATGATTAAAGGGCCCATATTACTCTGTTTTCTGATCTGTTATAATGTTGTTTCCTCATCTCAAACGTACCCGGAGTTGTGTTTTGTTCCATTCACACATGTTTAACACACAAATCCTGCATATTTAGTTCTTCTTAAACTGAAAACACTCTGTTCCACCTTGTGATGTCATATGGTAATACAGGAAGTGCTCCACTGTGTTTTTAAACTCCATACACCTTCACTAGAATCATTTGGATGATTTCAGCCCTGGAATTGCCCATCTCTACTGAACAAAAGGTAAAAGGTAGCTGTTAAGTTGAAAACTACCACTACATGACATCCAAGGTGTAACCGAGAATTTTGAGCTTTAGAGATGTAGACAGAGTAATAATAAAGGGTTACTCAGACATGTGTGAATGAAACAAAACACAACTCCAGGTATGATTTTGAGGAGGTAACAACATTATAACATGGTTTAAAGCTCACAAGAGTTAAATTTGTGTAATATAGGACCTTTAAGGTGTACTTTGTTAATGGCTTGTGAGGGAAATTTGCCTCTGGATTTGCCTGCCCGGTGCTGATCTCCAGATCTTCAGCTAGTCTTGGTCAGGACTACCTTAGCTTGGGGATGGCCTATTGTACATGTTTTGGGTTCTGAGATTTTTAGCAAATTCACCTAATGAATGAATTTTGATTACAGAGGTGGGCAGAGTATTGAAATAAGGAAAAACACATGAAAACACATTTTTTTTTAATAGACAACGGAATGTAATTTTCAAAATAAATCATAGTACTTTCTTTTACCACATGGCAGGTAGGTTCGGGGTAGGTTCCATAGTGGTCCATGGGCGTATACTAGTCTATGTGTCTTATACTTGTTCTGATACAGCTCAAGATCATTCTAAAGATATCCAGGAAAGGTTCATTTCTGTCCTATGAATGTGACTTTTTTAATATCAATACCTGCTTAAATGAGTATCTAGTTTTGATACAAATTTTAGCATTGATTCGTATCTGATTTTCAATACTTTTGACAATTCTAGTATAGAATGATATTTCTGCACATTTGTGGATAACATTACAGTCATTTCCACAAAATCCATATCAACAATAGACTCAATCGACTGTGAACAGCATACAGCCCTTCACTCTTGCTTGTAACAATTACACCAGATGCCAGTTGAAGTATCGCGCCGTAGTCTGGGTTATGCGTTCTTGATCTAAAAAAATAAATAAATACTACACGTAATAAAGGAAGGATGAAAGAAAAAGCGATTGTCAGTCCACCACTCAACTCCTTCATAGCCCTCTGAGCCTGAACACGAAGTCATGGTCGATGCGGCTCTGATGGTGAGCCGTGCTTCACAAAGACACTTTCCTAAATCTCGTGCTCTGTGTTCTGGAGACGCTGTGATGTGTGCCATTAAGCCCCACAGAAAGCACCATTTCAGCAGCTTCTCTGAGGACGTATACACTGCTCTGGGAAATGACAAAGGAGCGATCAGGGCTTTGGTAGTTCAAGCTGAAGTAGTGTTATTTAACTCACTGTAAACAGAATTCATATTACGCCCCTGCTTTTGTGTTCTTATACTGATGTACTGTTGTTTAAGTCTGCTTTGTGTGTAGGCCTGCCGCGATAACACATTTTGTCTTGTCTGTGTTTTATGTATGTTTTGTGTTATAACGTTGCACTTTATATTACTTTTGTACAGCACTTTATGCAGCTGTGGTCGTTTTTAAATGTGCTTTATAAATACATTTTTCTTGACTTGACCTGAAGTAAAAATAGACCATAAACGATGATATTGAAACCAAACCATAAAACAAAATTATCCCCAAAACACAATTCTAAATGTACAAAATTGTTAAAAATAAATAATCAGGCAAACAAAATGCAACTCAGAAGTAGTTAGTTTGGTTCTATAATAAGCCATTGAAGTTCATAATTCAGCCTCCTACAGCTCAAATCCTATTATAGTACAGAAAATAACCAAAATGTTCCCATTACTGCAAATAAAAAGTCAAGTAAATATTAACCCCCCAAAAAATTGTTGTTCCATCGCTGATGTGTTGAGTTGATATAGTATTTATCGTGACAGGCCTGTTTGTATGTGTTGTTTTATGTTCAGATAAGATAAGGAGGTAGAAATGTGGGTCGTGTGGCAGAAAAGTGTTTGGAGAAACTGAAGGTAGTTGGTTCAGTCCTTGCAAAATGTTGTTGTACCCTTGAGCAAGACACTTAACTTGCCTTACCAGTCACAGTAAGTAACTGTCAATCAGGGCCAGGCATGGTCCGTATCAAAACAAATATGGCTGCTTACGAAGAAAAAAGAAAGGAAAAAAAATCACAAGGGACTGAAAAACGTGGCGGATTTCTGCAGAATCAATGAGCGAAGCACTAAACTCTGTTAATCCGAAATGAGATAAATGCAATTTTGTTTGGTCCCTGCACCCTCTTTACAAATCGATTTCTTTATTAAAAAAAAAAAAAATACAGAGATATATCAGTCTGGATTGGACTGAAAAACCTCCCAAATTACTAAGTGGTTTGCTAGATTTCACACAAAAAGCATATTATGAAAAACTGAAATAAAACTGGAAAATTGATTTTAGTATAGTCGTATTTGAAATTCCCATCTCATAATATAGTATTTATTAAATTGCCCAGTCAAGATGGAATATGCACTAGTCCAGTCCTGTAAGATGTAGCAGAGATTATGTGGAGGGCTTCAAGGTTAGCGAGCTGGTTTGACCCTGTATTGAATCATATTATTAACTGCTCCTTGTAGCTGTCTGTCAAGACAAACTGCAGATAACAGACCTTAAAAATGTATTTCTTTCATTCTAATGGGTTGTCCGCATCAGAAGGTCAGTGCCTATGACGTAACATCATCGGCCCATATATGTGCGTTCTGATAGGAGGTATTTTCAGCCCTTTTATTGTAATGAGCTGTGCTGCTCTGTGTCTGCTGCTCACTGCTTGGATGAGTAAAAGTAGAACATGACCAGAGGCAGACGAGCATCTGCCAGCCTTACAAACCACCGCACATCAAATACACACGCACCTCCAGGGTCGCCAGGCGTCAGCGGCCCAGCCCGCACAAGAGCGTCTGAAAAAACGCCCAAAACCCGCCTAAAAGTAGCGCATATAGACCCGGCCCCTCCCCTCTATAGAAGCTCCAGAGCATGGATGGCTTTGAATATGAAATTAAATTCTCACTGAAATTTAGGACTTCCAATAGGATTATTCAAAAATCAATGCATTTTACGCGGAAAGTACCGGGTGCCAAACCCACAGACAATATTTTTCGCCCGTGGCAGCTCTTAAAAAATTAGATAATCTGCAGTGAAAAATAACACTGCACACTTATGTAACTCTCACTACATTTAGAAGAACAGGGAACAATTCAAATCATCTTTGCCCCAAAACCTGTCGGAGTATTCTTGTCCCAGTCGTCGTGCAGGTCAAAGAACACTAACACATATACTGCTGAAAAAAACATAGACGATAAACGATAATATTGAAACTAATTTATGCCACTGACCCCATAACTCAAAAGCAGGATTATCTTAAAAAATATTCAAAATGTATAATATTTTAACAAACAGAACTGCAATAAGAAATGAGTAGCAAAATGAAACATTTGAAACATGTAGCTAGTTTGCATTATCTATCTACAGCTCAAATCGTATCACTGTATAAAAAAATAAGAAAAATTACCCATGATAAATATTGACCCCAAAAAATTCTTATTCCAGCTCTCATTTATTGAACGATAAGTTGATATAGTAATTGCCGTGACCGACCTAGTGCGTCTAGTCATTTAGCATTAGCACTAAAACGTAGCTATTCTTGTTAATAAAATGGCTGACATACATATAAGTACACTTTTGGTAGAAATAGATACTGTATGCAACATCTCATTTGATTTTCAGACATGCAGGCACTACTATATTTGCTCTCCGCAGCACAAATAAACAATAAACACACTGATGCCTGTGTTAGTTTCATTTTCACTGTAACATAGTGGACCAAAACAAAGCCGCGTGTGCTGGTCTGTGGCCGGGGGACTGTAGTTTATCATCGCTGCAGATCTAAAATGAGAAAAACCTCCAAACTCATGCCTAATATTTTCCTGGCTGTTTCTTACCCATTTCAGTGAACGCCTCTCTTCGTGTTTTTATTATGTTCAGATTTGGACACAGAGGTGATAATAGAAATGTAGATTTAAGAGAAACTGAAATGTAGCTGGTTCAGTCTTTGCCACAGTGTTGTTGTACCCTTGAGCAAGACACTTCACTCAGGCTAAATTAGTAGTTACAGTATGTGGCTGGTTACTGCAGAAAGTTTGTCTGGCCAGTCAAGAATACATGCCTCTCCAGTACATTACAAAGTAGTCTGAACACTAGTTTTGATTTCATGGATGTAAAAAAATAAGAAAGAGAAGTAAATTTGCGTGTTCACCAGACGTGGTTAAACACATGGAAAATTTGATAAAAGGCACAATATCCTGGAAAAGGTATATGCATTTTGTCCTCGAAAATGTCCCCACCCTTTGCTTTGCTGGATTAGGACTTTATCCAAGTAAAGACTGAATCATAGTGACTGGAGGCTTCTAGATAGATTTTCATCAAATTGACACATTATTCATGAATATTCTCTGACATTGTTTTTATTTAACAGAAATTTTGATTTAATAATGCCATGTTACAAAAGACCTTTTGGCATGTGTTTTAGAGTCTGTCCAGTAAACAATCAGGTTATCCAAATATGGTTACGGTTATTAGACAAGACACATTTCACGATTACTTATTTATTTTATTTATTTGACAGGGACAATGTAGATTAATCAGCTTTAAATGTATCAGGATTAACCAAAAGGCTATTCTTCATCCTAAAACACTACAGTTAGACAACACGATACTACAGAGGGAGCCGGACAGTACATTAAAGCCTATAGTTAAATAACAGTGTAGTAGCAGTAGCACACAACTGCATCAAAGGTTAAATTGCGTAACTGTTAAAAGAACTACATTAAAAACAAGACGAGGCAGATTCAGTGGTCTAATGTTGACAGGTCTGATTTACTGTGAACCATGTTTTGAGATATTTTTTGAAAAGATGGTAAGAGGCCAGCTCTCTGATGTTTCCGGGGACCGTGCTCCACTCCTGGGACGCTCGGACAGAAGCGGCTCTGGCTGAAGGCACTTTTCCAGAGTGGAACTTTACAGTCTCCATGAGCTGCACCTCTGATGTGTGCTACCTCTTACACTCACAAACTGCCTAAGTGGGGGAGACGACCAGACCATTCACAATAACAATTTTTTTTAAGCACGGTATACAGAAAAATATAACGATAAATGATAAAATTGAAAGTGTTTTATGCCACAGACACAAAGCAGGATAATCCCTGTGAACCGTTTTTGAAATAAACAGTGTCATTAAAAGGCCTGAGCTGCAACAAATTAATAGCAGAATGAAGCAATAATTCGCCATAGAAGTTACTTATTCTACCTTCTGCAGCTCAAATCGTATCGTTTACAACTAAAATAACAAAAATCCCTCCATTATTGCAAAGAATATTTACATACGGTAAATATTGATCCCAAAGAGATATCGTTCCATATGTTCCATATATAGTCGATAGTAATTATCGTGACCGACCTATGTAAGACTTTATATATTAGACAGAGATTTGAGTATTTGATGACATTTTCTCAATTTAGAAGATGATGTTTTTTGTAAAATGGTGCAATGGTGATGTCTTTGAGGTTGTTTTGTCCAGTATCTTCAGTGTTTGTTTGCCCAATGACTTTTGGTGTAAGTGAGGTTTTGTTTGTGAGCATGTGCTTAAGATGTATGTTATGTGGAACATAACCATAGAATGCGTGAATAATCTGTCTGATGGGACTGATAAGGTGGATCTGATGAACCGAAAATTTGCCATGTTGAATGTGACTGTTCCCTGTCACAACAACACATTTTGAAGTGCGATAAAGCTGCATTTTAAAAATACTTCACGATTTTTCCCAGTACTCGTTGCAGCCGTGGATTATTGCATATCAAATAGACTGGTACTACACCGTCGCAGTGAAAAATAACAGTGCTCACCCTTATGTAACAGCATAGTCCCCCGGTGAAGCGTCAGGCAGGGCAGGTTCACCTATGATGTTCCATTATGTGAGAAATGCTGCCTCAGCCCTCTGCCCCCGGGACGTGACGGGCCGGACCGATTCGGGACATGGCTGTAATTAAAAGCATGAGTGCCGCATATTTGATTCATTGTCATCCATCATGATGTAACTCCGGGTCCTTGCACAACACGAGCCATACACCCCCCACACTGGAGCTGTGAACGCCAAAGACCTTGAACTCACACACGCTGCCACTGTAAGATTTATTTCAGTGGGAAAAGCTAGTGAATTGGAAAAAAGAGGGCTGTGCCAATGCTAATGCTAATAGGTAAAATGCTAACACTATTGCTCTGAATTATTATTTTTTCTTATTTGAGGCGTTCTCTTTTGGTTATGATATACCAATATATATCGATACCTGCTCAAATGAGTATCTTGTTTCATTACTAGTTGTAGTATCGATTATTAGGCCCATCTGATTTTCGATACATTTGACAACCCTATTTTTGTGTTTCTAATTGTGTTTCTTGTGGACAATAATCACATTTGCATATTTCCAAAACATCCATCCTATCCATTTTCTCCCCAACCCAACCTAACCATTTACTTTCCTGACCCGATGTTGTAAAAGTCAAAAGTGAAGGCTTCTTGCGTGTTTTCTTGGTTTTCATCTTTAACCCCCGCTGAGCTGTGCGTCTCCAGTAGCTCCCGCAGCGTTCCTGTTTATTAGTCCAGCCCGGCCTTGCGTCAGAGTTCTCCTCGGCGCGGTGCTGTTCTGTGTGTGTGACATTGGCCAAGGCAGAAGCAGCGTACAGTGTGAGCCCATTAAACGGGACAGAGCCGGAGCAGCGGGAGGGAGACGAGCTGTCACTCACCAGCGCAGCGGGGAGAACGCTTATTATTTACTGCCCGACTTTACCTCACCTCAGGGTAACAGCGGCGCCAGTTTGGATTTTAACACATTAGCTGTACAAACTGTTTAAAGCAGATATCCTTACGCTAAACTTTTAATCATTGTTCTAACATCCCGAGGTAGTTATTATGCAAATTATGTGGTATCGACTTTTTGGAGCTTTCTACCATGTTATATCGTTGTTCTCTCATCAAAAACGGGCCCGAAGAGGTTTTATATGTCATCCATGCAAGTTTGAGTAATCCAGTGATCTCTCCTGGGCCCTATTCGAACCCTAAATACAGTTAGCAGTACGATTCTGTCCAATGCTCAGCCGACAAGCTTACGTCACCCATGCTCCTGCACGGCAATTTTCCATAAATATACAAAAGCAGGATACAAAACAATACACTACAACTTCACAAACCTGATGCGATGTGAAGTTGTTTCCTTAGCGAAATGCACGCCAATTGTGAAACAAAATGAATGTCGTTTTCAGCGAATATAGCACTTTCAAAACAATAAAAGGTAACATGGTGATCTAAATATATATGTTAGAATTATAATCCCCCTCTTTAATCTCTCCACATACACAGTTGAACTACTCCAGCCATGCTGCTAATGTGTAGTTTTCAAAATGCCACTGCCCCTAGTTGCCGTCTGTCACACTAACACCCAATTATTTTTAACATGCTTTCCATATACTATAGGAGTGTGCTAAGATATAAACTAAATTCAAAGATTGTGGTACTAAATTCAGTGATACAGTACCGTTATCATGAGCTGCTGTATAAATATATTGCCTTGAGTATTTTTAGTGTATTTTATAAAATTATTTAGTTGCTTGTTTAGAGAGTTTAAGGACATATGGGCTGTTTTGATGATTAAAATATGTGTATTTCATATAAAGTTTGTGCAGGTGGTGGTTTAACATGTGAGCTTTAAAGTTAACATTGTAGTGGATGGCAGAACAGTAGCAGGCAGTGTTCTCAAGCAGTTCTCCATGGTGCGTTATCCAAATATAGGTTAATGTTGTTATGAACACTTTATTATCCAGGAAAACAAAATGTCTTCTGTTGATGTGTTTGTGAACAGCAACACTTTTAAGTTGTAGCTTTTTATTTATTTTATTTTATTTATTCAATATTTTACCAGGCAAGTCAATTGAGAACATCTTTGCAATGACGACCTGGACAAGAGGCAGAATAAAACCGCACAGAATACACTCACAAACACTCACACATCAATCATAATGTGAAACAGTGAATCAGAACGTGAGACAGTGAAACACTGTGAAGTGAAAGTGTTAAAAGCATGTGCTCTGATCCTGTAAAATACTCTGGGTTGAGTTTGTAAAAGTCGACAGAGGTAAAAATGAACTAAGCTTTAAAATGTGCTGTAGGTGGTTCCAGTCACTTGCTGTAGAGAACTGAAATGAGGAGCGGCCAAAAGCTGTGCGGGATTTAGGAGCGACCAGGTTAATGTAGCTGCTGGAGCGGAGTGTGCGGCTGGAGCTGGTGATGTAGTAGTGAGCTGAGGTAGGACTTATGACTGTTTGAATGAAAACACATTTATTACTGCGTTTTGAAGTCATATTAAAAGTTTTGTCTCAACTAAACCCTAACAATCTTCCACAAGTATCTTCTATATTCCGAGCGTATAGGGCCTCATGTTAAGGGTCAATTGCATGTTATCTCAAACCTTCTATTGAGTAAGTGATTATAATGATGAGGTCACGACTTCCCTGATTGTAATTTCTAGTTTTGTGCGGCGCAATCACACTTAGACGCATAACCCTTTTCCCAAGTAGAGAAAGTCAAATCAGGAAACGGAGAAGACTGGCAATCATGGTGGAACATTTAACTGGAATCCAAAAAAAGAAAGAAGTAAGGCCATACGTAGAAGTTTCTGTTGAATAAATGCAGATAGATACTGATAATTTGAAAGTTTGTGATAATGTACGAGTCTTGGTAGAGTCAGTTGGTAGAGTGTTTGTCCACTGAGCCGAAGGTTGTTAGTTCAAATCGTTCTCTCTGCATAAACATCATTGGTAGAGCGTTTACCATGTGACCAATTTGAGATGGGAGATTCAGTTTTTGGAAGAAATATCCAAACTTATGATCCACAAAAGTCAAAACTTATTATTTGTTAGAGATTGATTCCACAAACTTGACAGAGGGTTTCAAGTCCTTTCAGCTGACAACAGTCATGGCTTTGGGGTTGAGTAATGCCACCATGCACATTCTTAAGTTTTTGTGAAAACATTTGGACATTTATAATTTACATCTGAAAAATAACCTTCTTGACTAATTCTGGTATATTTACAGAAATGTTAATTAATACGAACTGTCCTATAAAATAAAATGAAATATAATTAAAACAAAAACTGACTGGTTCATATCTCTATAATTACTGGGCCTATCCACATGAAACAAAAATTGGCACAAAGTTACACAGTAAATTCCCCCGTAGGATTCTGACCTGTCGTCCAGCTCCATTTTAAACTGGGATTCCAGAATATTGGGATCAAGGGGTCAAGTTAACACAATCTATCAAACTGTTTTGGTAACAAACATGACTGTGTTTCTCTCCTCTTCATTTTGTCTACCCTAACAGAACCACACTGGGTTTAATTTGTTGACCTTTATTGTCACATAATTCGTTCTGGGACTTTCGGCTCTTTTGTGGGATCTGAATCTTTTGGACCCATTCATTTCAAAGAGCCGTTCAAAAGACTGGCTTTTTTAAATATTTATTTATATGACAGACGCCAATGTGAGAACTCATTTTCACAAACTAATCACAGAGAGAAATGTCCAAGGCTAAGATGTGCTCAAAGTAATTCAAACTGAGAGTGGGAGTGCGTTTACCCTTTGAAATTACACATAATCAAAACAAAACATTGCACCACAATAATAATAATTAAAAAAACAGAACTGTTATTATGCTGCCAAATATGTTATTTGTGCACAAAGCTCTCACTCGTGTCTCCTGCTCTGCTTCTGTGCTGGTTCTTGTGTTGGTTCAGCGTAAATCAATGTAAAAATACATACAAAATTAGACAGATATTTTAAAAAATTAGATCTGATTCCAACTGTTCACGTTAAGGAAAGAGCCGTTGCGGATGAAGGATGAAAGTAACCATAGCGCTCCTCTTATGGGACCCTTATGAACCAAATATCCATTACTCAACCTGGCTGAGTGTTCTGAAACAATAGTCCAACTCCACCTCTGCTCTTTGGCCCTGCTTTGGTCCAAACATCTGACAGTTGTGGTTCTTCTTTCAACACTGCGTAGTCTTGTAGGTGTGGCTGCGCAGTTGGGTGTCGACCCTGCTCTCTTTGCTCTGTCATCTTAAACCGGTGCACCTCAGCCTATCGTTATCCAATTTAGCTCAACATCTCAAATAAAGCAGCCGTGAAATACCTCAAGAACGATAGAGAGGCTGAGGAGGCTGATGGTTCTGCTGCTGCGGTGGAGATGGGGCAAACGGTTGTAGATGAAATAGAAGGAAGAAGAGTGTATTCTGACAAATAGCTTGAGAGATGATTGCTTGAGAGGCAAAGATGGCAGGCTATGATTGGCTGACAAAAAGTGATTGAAAAATACAAGAAACACATTCTTCCTGGTTGAATAAAAGCGAATACGGCTATTTACCTGTTTTAAAAATATGAAATTGAACGAATTTTGTGCTGGCAATCATGTAGTTCCACACTCTAAATGGCTGTTGGTTTACATGAAATTGTTAACATTTAACAGAAAGCTAAAAATACAGGAAAAAT
>KN477103.1:0-13169 GCA_000787095.1 Periophthalmodon schlosseri | reverse complement strand
TTTATGTAACTTCTGGTGGAGTGTCTGCCACCTGCTGGTCTCAAAGGAGATGCTATTACTTTGCCTATCTTGCATTGATTCAATTACAGGTGTTTCTTACAGCGGGGTCTCTTCTCCACAGATCTGACCTGTAACCCCGTGGCATCACCTGCTTATCTCCCTGGAGACAGAAACGTTTAATGCCTTAGTGTGGAACATTTTAGTCAAGGTAAACATTGCACAGTGCGCCTTTTAACACAACCAAAACTCCTGTCTGTAATATACCGGGAGAGTGTGTTGAATGTGTCTGCTGTTTCAGTCTATGGCAGGTCAATGAAAGTATATCGTATAATGTGATAGCTCTGAGTCAGACTTAGACACGTTCTGAAAGGCTGTGGCCGTAAGAGGAGCCACATCGATCCGCACAGGAGTCCTTCTGTTCTAATGGGCATCAGTGGGCAGAGATTTGGCACACAGCACTGAACCAGGAGTGCTACACACTCCTGCCAACTGCACCACACATCCATTAGGACACTTATCAAACACTATTAGCTCAACAGTAATTATTCACTTGAGACAAAAGAGCGGAACAAATAGCTTTTAAAAGTTTTAACTGCCAGACTAACGGCTTATAAGATAAAACAATACAACGTTAACGTCTACAGCTAACGTTTCATTCATGCAGTGGTCTGTGTTAAAAGTTGGCAGCTGTCACAGTTAAAAGAAAATGGGCTAATGCTATTTCCTTTTTTACTTTTTTGTTACTATGGCTGAAAGATTTTGAAAATGTATACAACTGTGATTTTAGATTTGGATAGTGTTGTCACGATACCAAAATTCACAAAACTAAAATGTCGATATCGATACTAAGGAATAGAGTCGATACTCAATACCGACTCCGATACCACAATGATAATAAAAACACTCTTTATTATCAGTAGAATGTGATTTTCAACATAAAATCGTAGTACTTACCATACGGTCTACACATTTTCAGATTTTTTGGGTTTTGCTTAAATTGAGAATGTTTGTTTTTTTCGATCGGATGCCCTTCCTGTCACAACCTGCCTTGTGACTGTAGTTAGCGTTGTGGGTGAGAGGACACAAAGACATCTTGTGCTTTGGTTAGGTTTGAACCAGCAAACTACTAATTGATGGTCCAACACTCAACCCACTGTGCCAATGTTATGAAGCTTAAAGTGGGACTAAAAACCTAACCTCCGTCCACAACCACATTTCAAATACAGCTGCTAAACTGGGCAGTACCTGGAGGAGTAAAGAAGAGGGTGAGGGGGGAGGAGGGGCGGGGTCTGGAGGTATAAAGAACTGTGTGATTGGTCCAACAGGTATCCACATTTCAAGCTTCTCACCTGCGGCCAGGTGTTTGTGATCAGAAACACCTGGCTTATAATCAGGGCAGTGTTGTGTGATGTCACCAACTGCTGGAAATTGCAAAGGCCACTGAAGGCAAAACAAACTTAGCTGTCAATTTACCTCGTTTGTACTAAAGTTGCCAAATAATGACTAGGAACAGTAGATAATGCTAATAAAACACCATATACACAGTTTAGTAGCAAAAGTGGATTTAGTACATTCTGTACAAAAATAAAAATAAAATCTAGAATTGACTCGGATAATCAGACAGTCGGCACAATCCAAACATGAGGAAACTCTGTGTGTCTGTCCATCCATCACTTTGGACATGGCCCTCTCCCCTCCACTGATTGTTTTCTCTTTTTGGAGGAGCTAAAGTGCCTCATATGTCACAGACGTCACTATGTGCTGTCAGGGGCTTGATTTATGGAGGCTGAGATGACCAGTGCTGAGCTAGCAGACCACACACATGCACAGAGCTGATGGAGTGATGGATGGGTTAGATCCAAAATGGACGCCAAGTATTTAGTGTACTTTTGGCCTAGGGATGTCAGGACGAATCGATGACTCGATAATCGTAATTTTGAAACAAACATTTTTTTGTTCTGTCTGGGTTTGGCTCACATTAACTGTATCATTCAGAGAGTTTGATTTCCCAGTAGAGGAAGGGTTCTGCGTTAGAACTGGACCATGTGAATGAAAGTAAATAAAGGATTAAACTGTTGTTTGACCACGGTGTCCGTTATCATGGCAGTGTTTTTTTGTCACAGTAGGCTAATCTCTTTTGACCCCATCAAATAATAAACAAATCTACTCGAAATGTAACAGTAGATGTAGTAGACCGCTTTTAATTATATGATGTTATTTCATTATCAATAATATAACAACTGTGTTTTATTTGTTAAAGCAATCTTGCGTGTTTGGGTTGCGTCAGTCTCCAGATCTCTAAACACTCGGTCCCCTGGCGTAGGGTTGAACGATTTTGTAAAATATGTAATTGCATTTTTTTCTCACAAGCGGTCCAATTGCGATTAGATTTGTGCTTCGTTTTTGCAGAATTCTGTTCAAACTTCACATTTTAAACACGTCCAGGAGCAGTAACATTTGAGATAATATTAATAGTACAATGTTAAAACAAGAATCCTATGCATTTCAGAACATGTTTGTAGAAGTCAAACTACAGGGTTAGTGCAGCATTTATACATATTCCAAGCTTTGCTATAGGCTCAGTGCACTGTAGCACGCTAGCTAGCTGATTATCTCAAAGCCAACAGTCACTTTTATTAAAATTGGAAAGCATAAAATAAACAAAGACTACCCAATTATTTTTATATGTTCAATACTTCAGTCGTTGTTTTAATATTGATTATGCCTCAAAAATTAGCATTAGCGTTAACACTGAGACACAAACATCTTTCTAAACACAGAAGTGTCCTCAGGTGAAGTATTTATTTTTACTTGTGTAGTGTTGTTGTCATTGACATTCACCCGCAGCTCCCCGTTCACTGCCTGATCTTTAAATATTTTATTTTTGCATGACTCAGCAAAAACCTCATAGAGATAACATTGGACAGGAAGTAGTGACGCTAACAGTGAGGTTAAAGGGTGCTATTGTGCATATATTGCGCATAATTGTGACCATTCAAATTACTTGTAGCTTGAATAATGCATTTTGTGGAATCTTTTTAAAGCTTAGTGTGTGAGTAGGCCTACATTTATTTCTAAAATGCAGATAATTGTTTAGGGTTGTCAAAAGTATCAAAAATGTACTCATTTGAGGAAGTATTGATACTAAATAAGTCACATTCACAGGACAGAAATGAACCTTTTCTGAATAGCTTTAGAATGATCTTGAGCTGTACCAGAAGTATAAGACACATAGACTAGTATACGCCCATGGACCACTATGGAACCTACCTAGATGACTGAGGGATTACATAAAACTTCATGGTAATATAAAAGAAAGTACTATGATTTAAAGGGCCCATATTACGCTGTTTTCTGATCTGTTATAATGTTGTTTACTCATCACAGACATAGGCCTACCTGGAGTTTTGTTTTGTTTCGTTCACACATGTTTAACACACAAACCCTGCATATTTAGGCTGAGTTCTTCTCAAACAGAAAAGACCCTGTTCCACATTGTGATGTCATGTGGTAATACAGGAAGTGCTTCACTGTGCATTTAAACTTCACACACCTAAACTAGAATCATTTGGATAATTTCAGCTCTGGAATTGCCAATCTTTACTAAACAAAAGGTATAGCTGTTAACTTGAAAACTACCGCATGACATCACAAGGAACAGAGCATTTTGAGCTTTGGAGATGTAGACAGACTAATAAACCAGGATTACTCAAACATGTGTGAATGAATGAATACCATTTGTCTTTAGTAAGTTGATCAGAGTGTATCCCTAAGTCACCCTGGTCCTTTAGTTGGTGACATTTTCCGTCGCCAGAGCAGAGAGCAAAGCAGGCTCCTTCTCAAACATGTGATTAACAGCTCTCGGTTTCCACACAGGCGTGAAAAGCATTGATTAAGATGTTTGTTGATCCGTCCGTATCGGAAACCTCATTTGGTGCGACAAGTGAAGCAAACCGCGCACTCCTGCTGAGAGAGCTCATCCCAGCATTCTTTGGTGGTTCAGAGGAGAATGCCAAGAATTTTAATAGGAAGTCGGTCTGTTTCCTGGTTATTATTTGTTGTGATTTTGAGCATGGTATGAAGTCATGTTGTGTTGACAACGCCTACTTCAAACATCTTGGGTTGATTTGCTGTGGTCTTCTTGATCCAAAGAGAGTGCAACTTGGTGAATGCATCTGCCCATTAGGGATGTGACAATATTACATTTTTGTGTTGTGTTTATTGTGGAAAGAAATATTATTACCATGATCACTATGATAAAAAACATTGAAATTTTTCTTTCATTTACATTGTCTAATAGTAATAGTATGTAGTAGGGATGCGCTCATCCAGCTTTTTCTGTTCCGACACCAATGTTGATACTTTGGCTTTAAGTATCTGTATCCGATATAAACTGATACTAGGGCAGAGAATGAAAATATAATTTATTTCCTTTAAGCACAACCAGCGCATGGTAAAAAATTATCCAAATGAGTTTTGTAACAGGTAGTAATACAAGGTGTTTTAGGCCAACACTGTCCAGTAAATCGTCTTACCCAATTTTGGTCTATAAACTGGTGTAATATCAACTGAACCGATATCTTCAAACCGACTGCATCCCTAGTATGTTGTATCCAGCTTTACTGAAGAAGACTTATTGTGCTTGTGTCTGGAATATAGTTCAAATCAGACACCTGTGGATCATTATGTTTAATTTGCACATTTTAAATCGCAACATTCATCTAAAACGACTTAATAAAAGAAACAAGTCCACTGATGTCGCTGTAAACGTCATCACAACAAAGACCTGTGTAGCTGTTGGCACCTCCAGTGGATAGCTGCAGATCACACTTGGGAGCAGGGAATTTTTTTTTCATTTGTTTCAAAATGACTACGCAACACTGCTCAATCCTGCGTGTATCACCAATTAAGAAAATAAAATTGGTAAACAAAGTAAGTACAAAACAGTGGGCGTGTTCAGTGGTGGTGAAAACAGGGTTTTAAATTGCGTCTTGAAAATAAGTCAAATACAACTTTGAGAGGGTGAATGAAAAAGGGAAAGAACTATAACATGGTTAAAAGCTTTGAAAAGTTGATTTTGCGGAGTAGATCTGCTTTAAATCAAACTAGTTAAAGTCACAGTATGTGCAACATTTTTATCAAAAAACAGACCGTAATTACAGCATTTTTGGAAGTGTTTATTGCACTGAAAAACTTGGATAACATGCGTCTTTACTCTGAGGGGGCTTGCATCTCCACAAACCTGACTCTTCTTTGGCCTGGGGGAGATATAAAATAAAATTAATAGGCTTTTTTGTCAATAATCGTGAATAATCATCAAATAATTGTAAAATCGCAATATTTTTCCTCACAATAATCATAACTCAGAGATTTTATATCGTGTCATCCTTAGTTTTTTAGAATGTAAACCAAATTCAACAACAAATTTTTGCTTCTAAAATTCCATGTTCTTAGTTTTAACTCTTACAAATAGACAAATAATAACAATTATTGATAATACAATACATAATTATCTTTACATATAATGACCATTGACCTCCATAGCTCCTCCCACTTCTGCGTCATCCCCCCCCCCATCCTCCTGGTCCCTCTCCTGTATCCAAACTCTGGGCTGACCCTCCTGATGTAATTACACGCAGATGTCAGTCTCCTCTCTCTCGCTCACATGTTTGGTCCTGGTGGTCCTCATGTTCTTCAGGGAGCCTGGGGGGAACAGGACTCAGCTGCGGTGGAGGAGATAACGTAATCCCACCACTCTGCCGGCCCCGAGCGGCTGTCAGCGCATCTGGACTTATGGAGTGTGATATCGGCTCATCTGAACGGGATGTGACCCTCTGAAGCTGCCAGAGAGACAGTGACCTGGGAGATGAGCTGAGATGTTAAATCATTTCTGTTGTCCATTTGAGGCCCCCTGCACATGCATTATTGGCCTTTTTTCTAGTATTTCTTGGCTTAAATCGAACTATATGGTTCAAATGTTGCATAACCATGCCTCAAAAATAAATGCATGTAAAAATCTGCTGCGTGAGACCATGACTGTGACGCTGAAGAGGTGAGGCCAGCAGCAAAGTTTTGCAGTTTTTGAATTAGATTATTTTAGATCTATAGTGTGGTTTACAATTAACATCATAAATAAGGATCATTGATGTTTTAGTGTTTTTATTGCTAAATACAAGACAAAAAGCTTGATATGTCTCCTTTAAAGGTACAGTATTCACAAGGTGGAACGCCACCTGCATGATTACATGGAAATGGACAGGTAAAACCATAGTTCGAAACATTCTCCATGGAGATAGATGTGTTTAATGCCATACTGTGGAAGATTATAGCCAAAGGAACAGAATTTTCATGGAAACAAGCAGGAGGAGGCCAAATAAAGTTTGTGGAGATGCAAGCCCACTCACAATAAGGACATGTTTTTCAGTGCAATGAAACAAAGTGGAGAAAAACATGCTTTTATTTTTGCTTTTTCTTTGGCTAAAAAGTTACATACTGTGTGTTTAAGAACTAAGAAGCACGAAACTTGTGGCACAAACCACAAAGAACATAGCAAAAGAGTGATTTGTTATGTCCACCATTTTGACTTTACTGAATAAAGCACTTATGCTGAATGTGCATGTAAAGCCCCTCCCTCTGCCCATGTCCAGTGAGCATGCTCCAGAAGAAGTCAAACACTACCAGAGCGATCCCAGACATACCTGAGATACCAAAGACTTTCTCAGAACACAGTGAGTGAGACATATGGTTACTCAAGCTAAAATTAAGGATTTACTAATTCCAACCTCCACATGAATTGAATATTTGACTCCACTTTCTCGTCTCAGTATATCAACTCGGTGACCTCCCTCTCCCCCTGTATACAGCCTGTGCCCACAGTTTGACAGAGTCTGGACTGATTTCCTCATTTTGAGCTTTTATTCTGCCACAGAATCTCACTGTCTGTCATCGTCTCATTGTATCTGTATCCAGCTCCAGAGAATTGGTTCTGGAGGATTTGGGCCCATCTGCTGAAGGAGATTTCTTGGAATCCAGAGCAATACAAAGAAAGAGATGAGCTGGTGTTATGGATGAAATGGAATCAAATCCTCACTCTGCTCTAAGAATGTGTGTGTGCGTGTGTGTGCGTGTGTGTGTACGTGTTGGTGGGTGTGGACTTATCCTTAGACTTAGACAAACTGTATTGATCCACAAAGGAAATTACGTGAACACAGTAGTAGTATGGTAATAACATTCAAATTTCAAAAGAATTAAACTGCCAAAAGATAGCCCTGTTGAATAAGGCACAAAAATACACAGATTTATATGTATATGTGCAAGTGGAATAAAATATAGTAAATAAAATGTATTTAGGCTGTATAAAAGAGGTGAGAAACAGTGCAAAGATGAAATAGTGATTTGACATAGGGCTATTTATTACATAAGGGCGAGCTGTTGTAGTTGTTATAGTTATAGGGGTGCAAGATATATTGCAATCAAATCAAAATGGCAATTTTGAATAGATGCAATGGCAAACCAACCGCTGCCATTTTTAAGTATGGTAAATGGTCACATTTTTATATAGCGCTTTTCAACCTTCAAGGCACTCAAAGGGCTTTACATCAGGAACCACTCACCCATTCACACACACATTCATACACCAGTGTACACAGACACTGGGGGCGGGGTGGGCTAATTGTCTTGTCCAAGGACACACGAAAGTATTCATCTGTGGGAGCTTGAATTGCACTGCCAACCTGAGAGTCGGTGGATCTGACCACTTTACCAATGATGTTTATGGCGAGAGTGGGATTCGAACCACCAACCTTTGGATCAATGGACAAACATTCTACCAATTGAACTACTGTCGCCTCAAGTATCATCATTTCCTTCACAAACAACAAAAAAGCCTGTGTTATTTTGCATTAAAAACGGCTCACCCTGTAGTGAGGGACCTGTAAAAACCTGTTCTAGCCTTATATGTGATTCTTGTATCAGTTTGTTTCATAGACGTTTAGGTCTTTTTGTCAGTTCTTCTGGAAGCGTTTAAAAAATGTGATCTTTGAACAGAATCGTATTATTATAACAAATAATAACAGTTTGATATTTTTGCCAAATTCTTCAGCCCTATAGTCCTGTATCCTTCAAATGAGTTAAAATAGTTTAAAATGAAGGTTAAATTAACGTTAGGCAAGTAGTTATTATGGCTAAGGTTTGGATCAGTCAATGCAATATCCTCAAAGTACTGAAACCCAACATGTCTGTGTGTATATGTCTGTGTGTATATGTCTGTGTGTGTGTGTTTATGTGTATGCGGGTGTGTGTATAAGAAGGCCAAATGCTCTGTATCTCTGCAGGACTTGTTTGACACACGCGTCCACACACCTCCCTCTGTCATTTCTCATTCAAAACAGCCATTGTTCTCACAGACTTTTGATGAATCCATATTTAAACAGCAGTGCCCCCTCCCTCTGAAGACCAGGACCAGACTGAGCCAGAACTAGGTCAAAGTTTAGTGGAGCGTCCCGTCTGAGCTGCAGGATTGCGTGGGGACTTTGGGGGGTGTCTGCCTAATATACAGGGGTCAGAGGCCGTGTCTTACATCACACACACCCCTTAAAAAGGGGTTATTTAGTTTGAATTAGCCCTAGTGGAAGACTGTGAACTTTTCTTGTGAATATTTACTTTTCTTGTATAGTCTCTTCCACAATTATGTTTTATAATTAAAATTCTGCAAGAGAACGTTCCAGAATGAGTACTTTTCTCTGCGCAAGCAACAGCGGTCTCTTAGATAAGTGTGTTTGATGTCACTGTATTAGATCTTATTTTGATATAATTCTATTTGACACAGGTGACAGTGAGTTAAACATCCTGATGAGCCGTCTGTCTGTTTTTGCTGTGGAAAGGCGTTAGGAGTCCTGCTGTTTGTGCTAGGTTCAGCATCTTGTGAGTAAAAACAGCGTTATGTAACTGACCTTTAAAATGACTGAACATAAACAATGGCTCATATTTGATACAGGAACATGAACAATGTGCCTCCAAGTTAACTATACACCACTGTCCCCTTCACAAGTGCTTTGTTTTGATCATATAATGTGTTTTAATTTAATATATATGTTTTCATATTTTTACTTTTTTAATCATTAAACCAAATTATTACTATTGTTCAGATTGTCTTTGTAATTCCTCAGTTGTCCAGGTATGATTCATAGTAAAAGAAAAATTAAATCTCTCAACTGGACAAATGTCTTCACTCAAAAAACTTTTTCTCCAGTTGACTGATTTCATTTTTCTTTTACTATTGTTCAAATAGTGACATTTGGCCCAAAAATGTATCAACATTTACAAATGGACCAGGAAGTTCATATTAAGCATGCACTTACATAAATGACTTGTTAAAACCCGGATTTAGCAGCTGTCAAAAACTGCAACGACAGCGACTAAAACTGCTCTTTTAGATTAGTTTAAGTCACAACACATTTGAATCTCAGACACTGCACACACATTATATAATAGACTGTGATTCTCTGTTAAATTAATACAAAACCATAATAGTGAAATTAATTTAGATTCTTTTATAGTTGTATTTTAAAATGACACTTCAATGAAAATAAATGCGCAATGTTGTATAACCCCTGAAGACTTTAAAAGGTGTTTTAGGTAAACTTAGGTCTAAAATATGAAAACACTATCCATGACCGGTTCTAAAAAAGCAGCTCATTTTCCATAGAAAGTGGTTTGGTGAGTGTTTGCGTGCGCCATGGCCTCTCCTGCACATACCTCTCAGATTAGACTGTGGGTGGCTCTGTCTGAGAGAGGGGCTCCAGGTACATGGGTCACATGTCGGGTCAGCTATGTCTGGGTACTCATTTAAACTCAAACTGCAAAATCGACTGGAGCTTTCTGCCATGTTATAACGTAAGTGGTTTTATGTCATCCATGCATGAGTAATCTAGTGATCTTTCCTGGGCCCTATTCAAACCCTCCTTATACTTAGCTGTAAGATTCTGTCCAATGCTCAGCTCACAAGTGTACGTCACCCATGCTCCCGCACATAAATTGACTATAAATATGCAAAAGCATGATACAAAACAATACCCTACAACTTCACAATCCTGATGTAATGTGCAGTAGTTTTATTAGCAGTTGTGTTGTGATAGCACTTGGGGGAGTGAGCAAGGAGAGGGGGCATTTTCAAAATGATGAATGTGTAATATGCCTCTTTAACACTTAGAATTCATTAATCTATTTGTTTATTTTTAAAGATGAGTCAGTGATGGGTGATACAGGACTTTTAACATGGCCTAATTGTCCTAAATCGTCAACTTCTATAATTACAATGGTGTCACTTTACTACGTCAAATGACTGGTTGATCCCATTAATCTGTTTTGGCAGTTCATATTTTCTGTTGCATATAAATGAACATATGATTTAACTTAACTTGTTAAATTCAATGGTTAGTTTAAAAATGACTACAGTGTTAGTACAGATATATTGTATAAGGAGCTCTTGAGGTCAAAATACGTCTGCTGTGTGCTGTCTGCATCTAATTATAAAGCTGATAATCAGGAACTGTGTGGTTGGCATGCTAGTTGTTGTTAGCTTTACCATTACAGTAAATCAACTCTGGCTTGTGAGAGTTGTGAAAAGGTGAATAATTAGGATTTTCTGAATGCATAAGGTAAGTTGGACCTGTCACAATAACAAATTCTGAAGCACGATATATTGCTCCAGAATGATTTTGTGATAAATGATAATATTGAAACTACTTTGTCCAGCTGACTCGATAACAGTAATGCAGTATAATCTCAGTAACCCATTTTTAAATAAACCGTATCATCAAAGGTCTGATCTGCAACAAATATATTACAAATATATAACAAAATGAACAAATAATTAGCCACAGAAGTCACAGATTCAACGCTCTACTGCTCAAATCTTCTCGCATTACAACAAAAATATCCAAAATGTCCACATGTTTGCAAAGAAATTGTGCAAACGATAAATATTGAGACCCAAAATATACTGTTCCAGCTTTCATGTATTGAACGATAAATCGATATAGTAATTATCTTGACAGGCCTAACCGCGTTTTTAACATAAGCGACAGCAGCTCAGTTGGTAGAGCTCGACATAAAAACATCATTGGTTGAGCAGTCAGATCCACAGACCCAGCTCCCACAGATGAATGCTGTTGTTGTGTCCTTGGGCAAGACGCTTAACCCACCTCGCCCCCGTTGTCTGTGTCTGACACTGGTGTGTGAATGGGTGAGTGGTTCCTTGATGTAAAGCGCTTTGAGTGCCTTGAAGATGGAAAAGCGCTATATAAAAATGTGACTATTTACCATTTACCATAAGAAATCAGATACAGTGCCATTAATGCACATTTCCCTCTCCCGTTTTAGAACATAACGTCCCTTGGCAGTGAAAGAAAGGATGTGGAATATTTATAGTTGTCAAGTTTGCTAAATGGAAAATTCCCAAATGGTCCTGATTGTTTTGCTTTGGGCCTGCTCCTTTCGCGTTATATAAGAACCTTTTTTCACTATTAGATTGTTGACTGGATAAAAAATGACTCACGAGGGCAGTATTTTCTGGGCCCTGCTTGACGGGAGATGCATAAATGACATAACACATCTGGAGTATCTCACGGCTGGATTTCAGACTTTAGAAAATCAGTGTCATTGATCTAAAAGACAGATTTAAGTTGAAATGGAGCGTTCTTTAGAGAAATCAGGCCAGTGTACTGTTGTCTCATTTAGTATGCGGGCTGGGAGGGGATTAACCACACTTATGTAACTCTGTCTGCGGAAACAAGCGCACCCCTCCTCCTCCTCACACATGTCTACCCCTGCATCTTACGGGTTGGGCTTAGTTGATAAATAGACAAGATTATAATGTGAATTTAAGTCTCAAAATACATGGTTAAAGGGCCTGTATCTGATATGGAGCCATGAGTTGGGATCGTGTTTTAGTTTGAACTGCTAAACACACCCACTTAGTACTTTCTGCATCTGTGATACTGCACCATGACACAGAATCCGCCTGGAACAGTCCTATACAGTTGTTCCTCATGGTTTTCATCTTTGTTGAGGTAGTGTTAGAGATAGTGTCAGGCAGATATTTTCCCCATGATTCCTGTAACAGAATTAATCACAAAAAAAGTATTCCAAATGTACACTATTGTTAAATATTGTTGAGCTGTATAAATGAATAGCAGAATATAACACTTGAGTAATTAGTTTGTGTAATTTTAGTTAATAATCCCACCTTCTACAACCCAAATCTTATCATACTGCAGAAAAAACAACCAAAAATGTCACACTACTACAAAGAAAAAGCCTCCATGATAAATACTGACCCCCTAAGATTATTGTTCCATTTATAATATACTGAATGATAAGTTGATATAGTAATTACTGTGACAGGCCTATGCAGAGCTTGTCTTTCTGTCTCAATTTCTTCTCATTTATCGACATTTACATTACACTGCATAATATAGACGGCATTTATCTTAATCTGAAGATATTCAAATCTTAAAATCTAAACTCAAGTCGCCTTATTGGCTCTTTACTCTCTCTATTATTGTTGGAACTGTCATGTTACAAAAGTGCCGTTAAGTTTGTCTTCTCTGTTGGCGCAAATGCTCTGCTAAAGTGCAGTGGTATTATTCAGTTCTATACACTGACAGATGATGCAGTAGTTTAGACCCACAGGTTGGCGGTGCGATTCCAGCTCCCACAGATAAATGCTGTCGTTGTGTCCTTGGGCAAGACACGTAACCCACCTTGCCCCTAGTGTCTGTGTACATGTATGTATGAACATGCGTGTGAATGGGTGAGTGGTTCCTTGATGTAAAGTGCTTTGAGTGTCTTGAAGGTGAAAAAGCGCGATATAAAAATGTGACTATTTACCATTTACTTTACTCAGATGTCAATGCTCATACAGTGGGGCAAAAAAGTATTTAGTCAGCCACCAATTGTGCTAGTTCTCCCACTTAAAAAGATGAGAGAGGCCTATAATTTTCATCATAGGTTCACTTCAACTATGAGAGACAGAATAAGAAAAAAAATGCAGAAAATCACATTGTCTGATTTTTAAAGAATTTATTTGCAAATTATGGTGGAAAATAAGTATTTGGTCGATAAAGTATTGAGATGAACTTTTGTTGTTATATACCCTTTGTTGGCAA
>JACM01078730.1:0-13128 GCA_000787095.1 Periophthalmodon schlosseri | reverse complement strand
GATCAGACCTGGACGACTGGGGGATTAAATAGACATCAGCGGTACCTTAGGAAGATGCTCAGCCTTAGAATTAGCCGTCTGAATGTTCTTAATGGAAACTTGAACTGTAAACAATAGGTGGTTTTAGTTTCAGTGTAGCTAGCTCCTCCCTTCAGACAGATATAAGGCAGTGTCCAGCAGTGATCTGACCAGAACCCATGAGCAGCAACGAATAAATGGCAGAATAAAGCAATACTTCAACCTGCTGCGGCTCAAATCTTTTGGTATTACAACAAAAGAAAAACAAACATCTCCCCATTATTACAAAGAAACTACACACGTGATGAGTATGGATCCCCAAAACACACTGATCCAAGTGAGTCCTGTCTTATAGCTGTCCACTCTCGTCTCTTCCCTCTGGACTCGATCGATAGGAAATGTTTAGGTCTCATTCTGATAATGTGGTTTAAAGTGTATTAGATCAGCAGTGCTTCCCATCAGCTGAATAAACAGGTCGTTTGGCAGAGAGGGCAGATTTAAACTCCAGAGGCCGAAGAGGAACAAGATCTGTCTGTGTCACAGGAAGAGGCTGCACAAGTATTGGACTGCTACATAAATACAGTTTAAGAAGGGCACTCGAAGTATTTTTGACAATACAAAATATATTAAAAAAATATATGGGTGAAGTTATGCATTTAAAAAATCTCAGTGTAGAATTGAAATAAATGTTTGACTAATAAACATCATAAACCTCATGGGATGTTTATATAAATGGACATAGCTGACCTGCTCGCACCTAGGGATGGGACAATAAACAATAATATCACTTATTGTGATAAAAAGGGTTGAATATAATCGTTCGTGGGACATTTTATATAATCGTTATAATTGCTAACAAAGATAATCGCCATTATATCTCCAGAATGTGCAGAAAAAAAACCAAAACGACTTGTCAGCAGGGGGACAAAGGGGTCTGTTGTCCGGGGACCCAGGGTCTTAGGGGCCCAGCATTGGACCTTCTTCCTATTAATTTGTATTACAGGGGGGCCATGTGAAGCTTATTGCCCCGGGCCTCCAAATTTCAGTTGACGGCCCTGCTCATCCATAATATTCTCTGTTAAAGTTATAATTATTCATATCCATAACAACTTTAATCATTATCGTGATATAATCATTAATCGCTATTATTTTGGCCATGATAATCGTCACACAAACTTTCAATATCGTCCCAAGCCCAGGTTCCTCACCAGCTCGTCTCCATGGAGATAATATTGCTTTGCCTGGAACGTTCCAAATTATGCCGCCAAACACATCTATCTTGCATTTTTGAAATTGCAGATGTTTTATTGCTTCAAAACTGCAGAAAAACATGCATTCTCACAGCGAGTGGGGTCGCCTCTCCACAGATCTGACCTGTAACTTGGCCTGGAAGCGCCGCCCGTATAGGTAATGTCATACGGTGGTACATTCCAGGCTACGAAATAACATCTCCATGGAGACGAGCTGTTGGCAGACCCTCCACTGTAAAAGTTACATCGTGTACGTTTAAAAATGAGGTAAGCAGATTGGCAAAGGTGGAAGGTATGAAAACATTTATAATACATGTGTAAAATGTGTAATATTTCTACACTTTTGTGATTTATTTTAGTTCATTCTCATTCTGTGCGGTACTTGAACCTCAACCAAAGACATTTACAGGCTCATTATCGCTCATTTCTGACAGATTTCCACACTATGGCTTGGGTATCGTCAGCACATAATCCAAACGCACATTTCAGTAGATGTTTGTGGATATGGCCGACCGTTACATCACGTACTGGGATATTCCATAGGTCTTGTCCGTTCTTGTCCCCGTTCAGAGCCGTGAATCAAAGGCCTCCATTGTTAAGCAGAAGCAGATGTGAGAGTGGAATCTCCTGATGCTGCATTTTTGTCCTCTTCAGGCCTGAGCCGTGTCCCTCCTCTGCTCTTACTGTTATCTGCTCCACTCTACAGGGCTAATCTGACGCTAACTCTGTGACAGTGTCCCGTGATGGTCGTGTATTATCTTTACATACACCTCAACACTGCAGAATCCCCACAGTTTGACATGGAGCTGGAGGACACCGCAGTATTCGATGGTAGAATGTGCTAACCTCATCATCTGTTAGCTTTACCGTCTCTAAAAGTTGTGAAAAGTGCTTATAAACTCATCATCGTGAGTAATTAGGATGTTCTGAACGCATAAGGTCAGTGATGAGTAACTTTGGACCACTGCAAACTGTTTAAAATGAACTAGTTCTGTTCTTCATGTTTTTAAGACGGTAGGACTCATTTGGCAGATCTTGTTTATTATTTTTAATCTAATTATCTCAAAACCAGTCAAAAATAACAGTTTAGCAATTCGATCAAGTCTAAACTCGTCCATATTAAAGCTGCAATGTGTGGGGGCGACAGTAGTTCAGTTGGTAGAGTGTTTGTCCACTGATCCGAAAGTCGGCAGTTTTAAATCCTGCTCTCGACATAAACGTCATAGGTTGAGCGGTCAGATCCACTGACCCACAGGTTGTACACATTATCAGTGTGTAACAGCTCTCACAGAAAGAAGGTGGAACATCATGACAAATATCTTATGAATCTGATTGGTCACAGCGGAAGAGGCCAAGAAATCCAACTTTTGTTACATCCAGAGAAAAGCACAGACATCTTCACTGTCCAAACGCATAAAGCTCTGACCTTCTGCACATCTTCTGCTGAAGTTCATCTGTCGGTGTTGCCATGTTTGCTTTTCGTTGGTTTGGGCGCTTTGCCTTTGGCTTCCTCTCAGACCTCAATGCTGTTCTGTGATTGGTCCCCCAACCAGCGCGCGGGCCCTATCGCACCAGCGCCAGAATGGTTCCTCGTGAGTTTGTGAACGCACAAATATCGCGAATATCCATCTTTCTGTGCAAGGTTAGGAAGTTGCTGTGTAACTGTCAGATTAGACCGTTGACCTGGTTCATGGTTAATATCTCTGTAATCACTGGGCCTGTGTACTTGGTACTTGTGTTGGTTAATATCTCTGTAATCACTGGGCCTGTGTACTTGTGTACTTGTGTACTTGTGTACTTGTGTACTTGTGTACTTGTGTACTTGTGTACTTCTATACAAACCCAGTGCAGTGCAGTGGGTCTGTGTGCAGAGCTGTGATCTGTGCCACGTGGACACAAGCCTGAAGGATGAACAGGGGAAGCAGCGTCAGCTAAAGCTCTAAAGGATCAGGACCAAACCAACACATGTGCTGGAAACTAAAGCCCCATGAACGGGGCTAATGTGGAGAAATACTGCATCAGGCCGAGGATGTCTCCATGTCACATCGCAGTGTTAACGTGAGACAGGAGAAGTGTCCACAGTGTTGAGACAGGATCAAATAAGTGAAGCATTTAATAATATAAGGGAACTATTTGATCATTTAAGAGAACCATTTGTCGCAAAATGGGGAAATTCCAAAGTTTCGCTCCAGATTGGCTGTTCGGTTGCTATGATACTCGCGGTCAGAATTCCAAATATTGAACTTGAAATCGGCCCCTGTAACTGCTCCGGCCTCGACGAGCTTCATCTGACCGGAGCCGAACGCTGTGGGCGACGTCACGCTCACTTAGTCCACTTCTTTACAGTCTGTGGTTGTGACCCGATTAACCACGATTGTGAATAAACCTAATAACCGTCCCCGCACTGGGCTGTACAGAAATAAGTAGAATTGAATTTTTAGTAACAGTAACAAATGGAATGATGAATTAAAATAACATGGTGTCATCAAGGGCCAAAATTACAATTGCAAAGTGGGCTTGAAGTGGCTCATAGTAGTTATAGTATTAACTCCTTGTACTTTGCATCTGTACTGGTTAATCTTCATTGTGTAACCAAATGAAACTGCACCACAGACAGAACATTCGGACTGGAGTAAGTCTAGAAAACGGTGGCGCAGTGTTAGCACCTCATAACAGCGCGGTTCTAGGTTCTGTTCCCAGACTTTGCTTATGTTTGTGTGCGTTTCCTCTCTCTCCTCTCTTTTTTTTTCCTCACATCTTGGTAAATGAAAAATTTAAGTTGAATGTACTATGTCACTTTTCTAGAGGAGGGTCTGGAATAGCTGGAATATTCCACAGCATGGCTTTACATTTGTCTAACTTGCGTTTATTCAACTACGGGTTTTTTTATTGCTGAAAAATACCTTGAAAAACATGCACTTTTGCTGTGACCAGGGTTCGCGTCTCCACAGATCTGACCTGTAACTTGACATGGCCTGTGTGGAGTTTGTATATCTGTGTGGGTTTCCTCTGGCTTCTTGTCTTTTTTTTTCCTCTCCCATCTTTCCTCTATCTTGGCAAATATAAAATTAAAGTTGCATGTACTATGTCACTTTTGTAGAGGAGGGTATGAGCTCGTCTCCATGGAGATGTTATTATTAGCTGGAATATTCCACAGTAGAGCATTACATTTGTCTAACTTGCATTTATTCAACTACAGGTGTTTTTATTGTGGAAAAATACTGCATTACTAGTACTTCTTTAACTGTGACCAGAGTTTGCGTCTCCACAGATCTGACCTGTAACTTGTCATGGCCTCTGTGGAGTTTGTACATCTGTGTGGATTTCTCTCGTCTTTCTTTCCACCCATCTTTCCACCCATCTTTCTGCAACCTTGGGAACATGGGAAATGAGTTTGATATTTTCTTTCGAAGGTGCTGGTGATGGTGACCTTTTGGTGCTCAGTCTGACGTAGAGTCTGTTTTATAATGACTCACCGCAGCACTGTACAAGAATCCACCCTTTCATTAGACTGACATGAACCTTCCCTTTGCTTTTACACTGCAAAACACAAAATGTGTTGAGTTTGCAATATTTTAAATTGAGTAATTACAACCTTAAACAGATTATAAGAGAATTTTTCCCCATGCGTTTGAGCTAAAATGTCTCAGTACTCTAAAAGTTGTGTAAAGTGCTTATAAACTCATCATGGTGAGTAATTAGGATGCTCTGAACGCATCAGTGAGGAATAACTTTGGACCACTGCAACTGTTTGAAATGAACTAGTTTTTCATGTTTTTAAGACGGTAGAACTCATTTGGCAGATCTGCTTTATTATTTTTAATCTAATTATCTCAAAACCAGTCAAAAATAACAGTTTAGCAATTCGATCAAGTCTAAACTCGTCCATATTAAAGCTGCAACGTGTGGGGGCGACAGTGGCTCAGTTGGTAGAGCGTCCGCTGATCCGAAGGTTTGCCGTTCGAATCCTGCTCTCGACTTAAACATCATTGGTCGAGCGGTCAGATCCACTGACCCACAGGTTGGCGGTGCGATTCCGGCTCCCACAGATGAATGCTGTTGCTGTGTCCTTGGGCAAGACACTTAACCCACCTCGCCCCCAGTGTCTGCGTAGACTGGTGTATGAGTGGATGAGTGGGTCCTTGATGTAAGGCACTGAAGTGCCTTGAAGGTGGAAAAGCGCTATGTTAAAAAAGTGTGTGTGTGTGTGTTACTTTTCTAGTGGAGAGTTGCCCCGTTTGTCTCCATGGAGATAAATTACCTCGCCTGGAATGTTCCCCAGTATGGGATTAAACTTGTATACCTCCTGCATGTATTCAGATAACGGTGTTTTATTGCTGAAAATACATTGAAAAACATGCATTCTTACTGTGACCTCAGTGTGCCTCTCCACAGATCTGACCAGTAACTTGGCTTGGTGTCACCTGCTCCATTAAAGTAGACTTGTTTAATGCCATACCAACAAACACTCCAGACAAAGCATCAGCGTGTCCACGGAGACGAGAAGGTGGCAGACTCTACACCAGAAAAGTTCCATAGTGCACCTTTAGCTCCTTTGACAGTGTAGCTGGCCTCACATAATGGGCTGTTAAACCCATCAATAAACAAGTCTTCAGGTGTATCACTTACACTTTCACCGAGGCGCAACACAAACTGCTGGTTAGAAACAGAGTCGGGTTTCTACAGAGAACACAACACTCGCTAATGTACAGCTAAACAGGCTAAAAACGGCTAGGGATAAGGCTAATGCTTAGGTTCTAGTATCAGTATCAGTGATATTGTAGGATTTTGCCAGATATCGTCTTGGTTTGAGATTGAAAATGTATCAGATATTAACCGCCTACAATTTGTCCATAGACTGTATATATAAATGGACGTAGCTAACCTGCTAGCCACCGCGTTCCAAATAGGAAGTGAGCGTGGGCGCGCTTCCGGCTCCATTGACTCTGTAACTGCTGCTGTCAGGCTCGTCATTTTGGTCTTAAAAGTTCGTATTAACCCGCTCTACATGATCCTGGGGTTTTTATTTCGCTATTGTGTCCGTAAATCAAGATATGAACATTAATAGCAGACAAATCAGGCGCCTTCTTTCCCAGAGGTCGCTCCCGCTAGCGTTAGCAACTAGAGACTGTATGTTTACACAGTCATGCAACAAATGATTGTATACCCCAGATAAAGACATTTTATTATTATTTTTACAAAAGTGAACAGTTTGTGAGCTTATAACGATAATGTTTTGTGTCTTTGTGTGGATTTAAGACCTTAATATTGGTGTTGGCAAAGAGAAGTTATTGGTCATAGCAGAAAGCCAAGTATCATATCTCTATTGTTCTATTGTTGTTCTGGTATCACAAGTCTAAAGGAAAAACTGCCCAGAAATAAAACGGCATAACTCATTAGAGATCGACAGATATGAGTTTTTTCATGGCTGATGCCGATACCGATTGTTTAGAATCCAGAGCAACCGATTGCCAATGAGCTCTGCCGATGATTTTGAACAATATCGAAGATTTAGAATAGTTTTTGTGGCTTAAACCTGCTCTTGGGTTTGTGTGTCAGTGGCATAAATGAGTTTCAATATTATCGTTTATCGTCTCTGTTTACTTCAGCGATATATCGAACTTCAAAGTGTGTTATCGTGACAGACCTACTTAAGAGAGCTGTGTTGTCACGTTTTGTGCAGCTATCCCTTTGTATTAAAGTGTTAATATAAAGATTTGTGTGTTTTTTTTGGCAGCAGAATGGCCAAAACAAAAAAATATCGGCTTATGCTGGAGATTTAAGGCCGATAGCTGATACACTAAATTGTCCAAATATCGGCTCGATATATCGGCCATCTGATATATCCGTCTGTTTCTACAACTTAATAGTATTTTGCATTCAACTTTTATTTCATTAGCTTCTCATCTCTTACTACCCATTGGACCAGTAAAGGTTTTGACTCTCTCCTGCGACTACGGCTCACTATGTTTGCTTTGTTCAGTATATTTTTTAGAAACGCGTCATATACGTTTCCTCTAACAATAGCTCCATATTGTCTTGCTGTGCACAGGACGTGGTGCCTATAGCGAGGACAAAAGGGCGATCCAGGTCTCGTTTGAAAACGACAGCAGGAGATATTCATAACCGGCTCCCTACAGCAAACTGCTCCAGAAAACGGCTAACATAATACCTACTGTGTTGTATGCAAATCTGAGTGTGCGCTAAGTGTTTACATTGTTGTTAAGGCTTTAAAAAAACTTGAGAGACCTTAATAAATTCTATAGAAAAACGTGTTGTAACCTGATGTGTAATAGCCCACTTTACAACTGGCTCTGTGCACAACAGCGCCCGGGAACCTCTGTTAGAGTCACGACTTCTTGTCCAGTTTTATCTCTATGAGGTTTTTGCCGAGTCATGCTAACATGAATAAATATTTAAAGATCAGGCAGTGGACAGGGAGCTGCGGGTGGATGTCACCGACAACATGTTAAAAACTACACAGATAAAATGAATACTTCACCAACGGACAGGAAAGAGAGATGTTTGTGTCTCAATGCTAACGCTAATGCTAATTTTGGGGCATGATAAATATTAAAACAACAACACAAACAGAAGTATTCTACATAAAAATAATTGGGTAGTTTATAGTATTTTAATTAATTTGAATTTTAAGAGGTTGTTTGTTTTGTTTTCTGATTTTAATAAACTTGACTGTTAGCTTTGAGACACAGTGAGCTAGCTAGCGCGCTGCTGTACACGGAGCCTATTGATTTCACAACCTTAGACAAACAGACCGGCACATTGCGCCATTCTACATTTAAACACGTCTGGTCACGTTTTTTTACGATTAAAAGCTCTGTACCTAATTTTACTGTCTTAAAAACGTGAAAAACAGAACTAGTCCATTTTAAACTTTTTGCAGTGGTCCAAACTTTAACCGTTTCTTTCCGAGTATCTTGAGTATTCACCGCAATGAGTTTATAAGCACGTCACAACTTTCAGAGACCAGAGAGAAAAATCTAAATCACAGTAAATCCATCAACAACTAGCATGTTGACGCGTATTTCCTGATTATCCGACAATAAATAGATGCAGAGAGTACACGGCTGACATATTTTGACACATAAATACATCTGTACTGGGGAAAAAACTGTAAACAGGCCCTTTCGTCTGGCCCCGGTCAGCAGCCTCAGCGTCCTGGATGTGCAGACTGCAGCTCTGTTCTCCCAATGACCCGCTTTAATGAGAACCTATGCTGTATGTCAACACAACGCGATTTATGACCGCATTACCCACAATGCCTGCTGTCTCTGCACCAACAAAGCAGCGCTGTACGACCCAGGCACGAGCAATGAATGGACACTTAGTCAAATAAGGATTTTCAAATGCAGCTGAAGTTCAGAACGCGCAGAACATATGGAGCCGTCCGCTGGGGGAGTTTTGTACTTGTGACGTCGTAGGCAAAAGGGCAAGTGGTAATATCAGTTATACGAGTGTAGTTTGAGCCATGTGGAAAGGCAGACCTAAATCTAAACAAGGAAAATAGAGCTAGCTAGTATGCTAATAGCTAGTATGATAATAGGTGTGAGAGCAGCCATTAGGGGCCCGAATGATTATGCTAAATATGACTCAGGCACAGTTCAGTTTGTGTAGCTCAACAGACATAGCCAACAAACAGTGTAGTTAGCTTCAGACAGATAAAAGGCACCATTAATCTGACCAGAACTGAAGAAGCGACTCGGATGAGCAGCCAAACGTCTTCGCTTAAATAACGTTTTGGCCAGAACTTAATTTTTCTTTTACAACAATTAATTTGTATATAAACTTATATAATGAGTCGCAGAAGCTCATAGTTTAACGTTCCACAGCTCAAATCTCATGGTAACAAGAGGGCTAGCTAGTATGCTAATAGCCAGTATGCTAATAGGTGTGGGAGCAGCCATTAGGGGCTTGAATGATAACGCTAAATATGACTCAGGCACAGTTCACGGTTTTTGTAGCTCACTAGACCTAGCCAACAAACAGTGTAGTTAGCTTCAGACAGATATAAGTCAGTGTCCACCATTAATCTGACCAGAACTGAAGAACTGAACTGAAGAGACTCGGATTAGCAGCCAAATGTTTTGTCCAGAACTGAATTTTTCTTTTACAACAATTAATTAATTTGTATATAAACTAATATAATGTGTCACAGAAGCTCATACTTCAACGTTACACAGCTCAAATCTCATGGTATTACAGAAAGAAGAAGAAGAAGAACCAAAATGTCCCCACTAGTGCAAAGAAAAAGTACTGCTATAAATATTGACCTCAAAACTATTGTTCCATCTGTTGATTTAGTATTTCTCGTAACAGGCCTAATATCGCCCTGCTCTTCCTATTTCCCTCAGTGGTCAGATCCAAACTGTGGTAATTCAGAGAAAAGTTCAAAGTTGGATATATTCGCTCTGTAGGTTTTTGTTAACTTTACAATGCTGCAGTAAGTGAGAAGAAGTGGCCCATTTGGTAAAGTGAAAGACCTCCTCTGTAAATACTCCGAGTCACACATACCTTTTGGAAACCCTCTTTTTAATGCTAATCTGCCCCTGTCCTGTGGAATGCGCCCCTCCCGTGCGTCTGATGGGTCAGAGGTGAGACGCCACAGACAGGAAGACGTGATGATGGGTTTGGAGATGTTTCGTTTTGGTCTTTTGTCTTAAGGTGGGACGGTTTACGCCCTCTGAAGCTGCATTATCTGACCCCAGGCCTCATCCAGAGAGGGGCAGGTTTGAACTTGCTACCTGGCTGCCTGCGTGTTAAAAGTTAGGAGCAGAGTTGCCAAGTCTGCTTCTTTATAGCGACTTTGGGCTTCTATTTTTGGGAAAGTCACATGCAAAATTCAAGAGTGGCTGGTTGTGTTTTTTGGATTTGCTCCCCCATTTGTGGTCTTTTTTTGATCTGTTTCACGATAATACACAGAGTAAACACTGAAATAATGGCGGTTGACAAACGATCAATGTTTTAAAGCAGTTTTTGATGCTAATGCTAATGCTAATGTGTGCCGCTGATAGCGTTCATTCAACAGCGACACACAACATTTAACTTCCTGGTTTTTTACGTATTTTCTGGGGCAGGGGTCACATGTTTTGGGCTTTTTTTTCAAAGGCTTGTTCGCTTGTTGCTCTTTGAAAATCTTGGAACCTTGGATCTAGTGGGAGTTAGCACCATAGACTGTATATATAGGCCTAAATGGACCTAGCTACCGTCACGTTCCAAATCCGACTCTGGCTCCAATTCACTTTACATGTAAAAACTGCCCCCCGTCTCTCTGTAACTGCTGCTGTGAACCTTGTCATTTTGGTCTTAAAATGTTCATATTAACCTGCTCTACATGATCTTGGCGTTTTTATTTCGCAATTTTGTCCGTAACTCACGATATGAACATTAATAACAGACAAATCAGGCGCCTTCTTTCCCCGAGGTCGCTCCCGCTAGGGTTAGCAACAGGTTTGCTCCCTGCTAAACCAGCCCCGTCGGCGGGAAGAGGCGTTACCTTCAACAACTTTGCTCCAGATTGGCTCTTTGGTTGCTATGATACTCGCGGTCGGAATTCCTAATATGGAACTCGACTCCAAATTCACCCCTGTAACTGCTCCGGCCTCAATGAGCTTCATTTTACTGGAGCCGAACGCTGTGGGTGACGTCACACTCACTTCATCCACTTCTTTATACTGTCTATGGCAAAGAAAAGGTGAAAAATATTGTTCCTCTAGTGTATATTGAACGATAAGTTGATATAGTAATTATCATGACAGGCCCGTGTGCTTTAGCGTGTTCGTCTTTATTCTGTGTACACGCAGTCCTGGGCGTGCACACAGTGACCTTAATAATCCACAAAGGCTTCATTCTCAGACCAGTGTGTTTGGTCTTTGGTTCAGGATTTTTCCACTTTAGCAGCAGCAGCAGCTCCTCCTCATTCACAGAGGGAGGAACCCACACAGACAGTTAGTTCTGTTAATAAGGCAAGACTGACTCAGAGAGCGTGTGGAATACAGCTACAGTTTGTTTCATTAACGTGTTTGAGATGATTCCGTTATCTTGTTCTGAAAGAAATTGGGTTCACAAAGTTGCCATATTTATTATAGAACCAACGAGAATACACACTTTACAATACTTTACGAAGGCGTGAGTCTGGTCACCGGTGAATCTCCCCATTTTCAGATGGGCGTGATTGACCGGTGGATTAGCCAATCAGGGACATGCATGGTCCGATCGTATCAAAACAAATATGGCTGCTTACGAGGAAAAAAGAAAGGAAAAAAAATATGACAGGGGACCTAAAAACATGGTCCAAAATGAACTAAATCTGAGGTGAGAGACATAGAGACGCTTCATTTTGTCTGTAAATGATGGGTGACCAATGAGGTGCTTTGTTTCACATACGTCACTGAAGTGAACAAATCTGATTGGACGGTACTGTCTGAATCTGGCTCAAGATGTGATAGAGGTAGTAAAAATACAATTATACACTTAAATTTGTGCTCAGATTGCCCTGGTCTTGTTTACCTTCATGACATTATGATTGAAAATTGAGGAAAAATTATATATTTTTTGCCGTTTTGCACAGAATTGATACCTGATCCATTCAGTTCCCCAGTGTTTGAGCTCGTTCTGGTGTCCTGCAGGTTTAAATGAGTATATTGTTATATATAGAGTTTAAAATCAGGCCTTGGTTGTCCTTGTAAATGAGAGTTGAGCCTCCAGTTACAGCTCCAGTGACTCAGTTTGTGTGTTTGAATTGCGTCACTTCCTTTGCAGATGTGCCCAGGGACGCTCTGACATTCCCCCGCTCTGAAGTCACTTTTTGTGGACAGCTCAGAGGAGCACTGCCCTGCTTTTCCTGGAGCTCCATGTCTTTCATTTGCACTCTCCCATTTTTACACCTAGAAAATGAAACCTATCCTGGTTTTAGGACATTATGTGCAAGTAAGGCTGTCACGATAACACATTTCGAAGCAAGATATGTCGCTATAGAGATGTACTGTGATAAACGATAATATTGAAACTATTTTATGCCACTGATACAATTCAAATACAGCAAGATGATCCTAATAAAAGCTTTTTAAAATAAACTGTATCATTAAAAGACATGAGCTGCAACAAATAAATAGCAGAATGAAGCTCATCGAGGCTAGAGCAGTTATAGCAGATTTCCAGAGTTGGAATTCCGACCGCGAGTATCATAGCAACAAAGGAGCCAATCCGGAGCGAGGCCGTCGAAGGTAACGCCCCTTTCCGCCCGCACCGCTGGTTTAGCACAGAGCGGGCACTTAGCAACGCTGTCAATCAAACCTGTTGCTAACGCTAGCGGGAGCGACCTCGGGCAAAGAAGGCGCCTGATTCGTCTGTTATTAATGTTCATATCTTTTTACGGACACAATCGCGAAATAAAAACACCAGGGTCACGTAGAGCGGGTTAATACGAACATTTTAAGACCAAAATGATGAGTCTGACGGCAGCAGTTACAGAGAGAGTCGATGGAGCCGGAAGTGCGCCCATGATCACTTCCTATTTGTAACGCGGCGGCTAGCGGGTTAGCTACGTCCAGTTATATAAACAGTTTATGGTGCCATTTTGAATCAGTTGCTTCTTAATATATCACAATAGGAAAGACTGCAGTTATTTAGAACAGACTGTCCCCTGTTTGTTTTATAAATTCTTGTCGTATCTGTAGTTTAGACCTCTACAAACATGTTCTGAAATGCCCCTGTGTGTCAGATGCCCTCCCTGCGCCTCCATGGGGTCTTATTCTGTGTAAAAGCTGTTAACCCTAAGCTCATTTGTTCTGTTTTATCCTCCAGGAGCAGCTCTGATCTCTGGTCCTGATGCCCTCCCCCC
>KN477099.1:750-13002 GCA_000787095.1 Periophthalmodon schlosseri | reverse complement strand
GAACCAGGACTCAACCAGGACTAAACAGTAGACTGTAGGTCAACACAGTGTCAGCTGTGAAAGCTGGTGCTGTTTTCATATTTTCACACTGGCACATCACATCGTTTGTCTTAAATCTCAAACTCAACCCGAGTCTTTGTTTTGAAGGTCTGACCTGATGAACTCACTTCCTGTCCCACAGTTTATCAGCAGCAGCGCCCAAATAAGGCCAAGAAATGTCACCGCGATTGTTCCCCCAGCCTGTCTTTGGTACTTCCTCTCAACAAGGACAGGCCTGGTTTAGTCCTGGTTTAGACTTAGTTTAGACTTGGTTTAGACCTGGTTTTAGACTTGGTTAAGTTCTGGTCCTGGTTTAGTACTGGTTTAGTCCTGGTTCAGTCCTGTTTTGGCCTGGTTTAGAACCTGGTTCAGTCCTGGCTTAGACCTGGATCAGTCCTGGTTTAGACCTGGTTCAGTCCTGGTTTAGACCTGGTTCAGTCCTGGTTTAGACCTGGATCAGTCCTGGTTTAGACCTGGTTCAGTCCTGGTTTAGACCTGGTTCAGTCCTGGTTTAGACCTGGATCAGTCCTGGTTTAGACCTGGTTCAGTCCTGGTTGAGACCTGGATCAGTCCTTGTTTAGACCTGGTTTAGTCCAGTTCATACATGACAGACACATAACGGGCGATAAGAAACTGAATCTAATAAAAGTTCAAAAAATTCAAACTCAGATTCAGATTTTCCAAAGTGTCAGGAGAGGAACAGTCTGGCCTCCTCCAGACAAGAACAACACAACCCTGTTCTACTTTTAAAACAAATCCCAACAATCTGTCTGTATTTGGCCATAGTCTGTATAAAGAAGTGGACTAAGTGAGTGTGACGTCACCCACGGCGTTCAGCTCCAAATGAAGCTCATCGAGGCAGCAGTTAATTTGGAGCCGAGTTCCATATTTGGAATTCCGACCAAAAGTATCATAGCAACCAATCATAGAGCCAATCTGGAGTGAGGCTGTTGAAGGTAATGCCCCTTCACGCCTGCAATGCTGGTTTAGCAGAGAGCAGGCGCTTAGCAAGGGTGTCAATCAAACCTGTTGCTAACGCTAGTGGGAGTGACCTCGGGGAAAGAAGGCGCATGATTTGTCTGTTATTAACTTTCATATCTTGATTTACAGACACAATAGTGAAATAAAAACACCAGGATCATGTAGAGCGGATTAATACGAACATTTTAAGATCAAAATGATGAGTCTGACAGCAGCAGTTACAGAGAGAGGGACCACAGTTTTTCAATAGAAACTGAACTGGAGCCAGAATCAATGGAGCAGAAATGCGCCCATGATCACTTCCTGTTTGGAACGCTGTGGCTAGCAGATTGGCCCAGTCCATTTATACAGTTGAAACCAGAAATTTACATACATTATATAAAAGACACATAATGGAACGCTGTGGCTAGCAGATTGGCCCAGTCCATTTATACAGTTGAAACCAGAAATTTACATACATTATATAAAAAGACACATAAGCTTTTTTTTTCTCACTGTCTGACAAGAAATCAGACTAAACTTTTCCTGTTTTAGGTTAATCAGAATTAACAAAAATATTTCTATTTGCTAAATGCCAGAATAATGAGAGAAGGATTTTTTAGACAATTTTTCAAGATTTCACTTTCTTCAAAGTCAGAAGTTTACGTTAATTTCATTAGTATTTGGTACCATTGCCTTTAAACTGTAAGACTTGAGTCAAATGCTTTAGATTTCCTTCCACAAACTTCTCACAATAGCTGGCAGGAATTTTGGCCCATTCCTCCTGACAGAACTGGTGTAACTGAGCCAAGTTTGTAGTCATACATTTTCAATAGTATTGAGATCAGGGCTTTGTGATGGTCACTCCACGCCTTTCAGCCCATGTTGGTACAGTCCTCGTTTCACTGTGGATAATGACACACTCTTACCAGCTTCAGCAGCATCTTCACAGGTCTTTTACTTTTGTTCTTGTGTTGATCTGCACATTTTGGACCAAAGCACGTTCATCTCTGGGACACAGAACCCGTCTCCTTCATGAGCGGTGTGATGGCTGGACATTCCCATAGTATTTATACTTGTGTATAATTGTTTGAACAGATGAACGTGGCACCTTCAGGCATCTGGAAATTGCACCAAGGATGAACCAGACTTGTGCAAGTCCACAATTCTCTTCCTGATATCTTGGCTGATTTCCCATAAATGTGTCTCTAATTAACTCAAATGTTGTCAATAAACCTATCAGAAGCTTCCAAAGACATGACATCATCATCAGAGGGATATCAGTCTGGTCCCCATCGCCTCCGTCGCGCCTCGAGCCAGAACACGATTGTCCAATCAGATGTGTTTGTTTCAGTGATACGTGTAAAACGAAGGAGCTCATTAGTCAACATCATTTACAAACAAAATCACATTTCAGTTTCGTGCTTCGCTCTTTGACTCTGCAGAAATCCTCCATGATTTTCAGTCTCCTGTGACATTTTTGTCTTTTCTTTTTTCCACATAAGCAGCCACATTTGTTTTGATACAGACAGACCACACGTGTCCCTGATTGGCTAATCCACCTGTCAATCACGATCATCTGAATTCACTCGTGACCAGACTCACATCTTGGAATAGTGTTTATGTACGCAAACTAAAAATTTGTTGAATCTGGTGAAGGCAAATTAACTTTAAAAACACAAACGAGCTACATGGATTACCACCTGATGATGTCATGAGGTGAATGACACAAAACGCAACTCCACGGATGTTTTGTTGGGAATAACATGAACACATATCCTAACTGCGATTTCTCTGGGAAGCAAAGTGATCGTCATTAGTTTGTCATTCATGTTTTAATAATGGGATTCTGCTCAAAGTTCACATTTTAAAGAGGGAGTATTTTACTTCTATGGGGTATTAAGTGTAACACATAACATATTTAGACCACCATGTTTCCTTTTATTGTTTTGAAAATGCTATATTCGCCCAAAGCAACGGATTAACATGTTTAATAAGTTTCACTTTCGTTTTTGACGCTCTGAGTCTCCTCTCCCTTTGCTCTCTGTGCTAAGTCCCTCCCCCTTCAGAGCTCTATCACAACACAATCAGCTGCATCCCACTAATGAAACTACTGCACATCACATCAGGTTTGTCAAGTTGCTGTGTACAGTTTTGTATCATGTTTTTGTATATTTATGGAGAATTGTCGTGTGGGAGCATGGGTGATGTAGACTTGTGGGCGGAGCCTTGTACAGCTAACCCAGAGGAGGGTTTGAATAGGGCCCGGGAGAGATCTCTAGATTACTCAAACATGCATGGATGACATTTCAAATCTCTTCAGACATGTTTTTGATGAGGGAACAGAGTTAGAACATGGGAGAAAATTCCAAAAAGTCCATTTTGCAGAAGCCCCCGCTTTAAACACGTCTAGAAGAATTGCCAAAAAGACTGAAACTGAACTGACAAACTAAAACAAGAAGCACATTTCAGAACATGTTTGTACAGATCTAAACTACAGGGTTTAGACATTTTTATGCAGAAAAAAATGAAAATTGGAGGAAATGACGGTACTTCAAAAACTGCCATTTTGGTTTGTTTCTCGTCTTTTACTCTTCTTCTATTTTTCTCTTTCATTTTGGCAGAGAACCACGGTTAAAAAGTCCTTTGAATCGCATATCTGTATCAGAGAGGCAGCAACATCACGTGAACCCAAACAAGAGGTGCTTGTTTAACACAGGCGACGGCAGTGTTTCTATGGGGTCTTTAGTAATACGCAAACTCTAAACTTTGACCCTCAGGACTGAACCAGGACTGAACCAGGACTGAACCAGGACTGAACCAGGACTAAACCAGGACTAAACCAGGTCTAAACCAGGACTGCACCAGGACTGAGCCAGGACTAAACCAGGACTAAAGCACGTGAAGGTTATAGACTTGACCAGATGATGAATAGAGAAAGTGTGCAGAGAAGGAGGAAGAGGGGGAGGAGAGAGAGAACTATGAAAGAATGAATCCTTCCAGCCCACGAGGTCCTGTTTGAGTAATCTGTGTTCTCCTGTGTTCAAGACGTACGCACTTCCTTCTCCAGTTTTATTTTCTTAAATCGGTGACACTCGTAGGATTCGGCAGCGCTGCGTCGTCATTTTGGTACAAATGAAAAAATATGGGCCGCTCGCTAGTGTGATGTGCAGCTATCCAATAGGGGGCGCTGAGAGCATGTGGTTCTTTGTCGTGATGACGCTTAAAGGGGCAGGTGGGAATTGGTTCCTAATACCTCATAGGGCTCTGCTTGTTTCTTTTATTAAGTTGTTTTAGATCTGTGTTGCAAAAGCCCTCTCAGCTTGTGGATATCCGAAATGGGCCTTCAATAGATCTAAGAGAACTAAAAAACAGGACAACAGGGAATCTGAACCTAGAAGGAGAGGTGTAACTATTCCTTACACAGCAGGTGTGTCTGAAAAACTTCAGAGAATTTTCAGACAGTATGAGATTCCAGTTTATTTCAAACCTACAAGCACTTTAAGACAGAAACTGGTTCATCCAAAGGACAAAACCCCGAGCCATAAACAAACTAATGTGGTCTACTCCATTCACTGCAGTGAGCGTTATATTGGAGAAACTAAACAGCCACTCCATAAGAGAATGTACCAACACCATCACAAGAGCAGCTCAGGACCTCAGTCTGCTGTACATCTCCATCCGAAAGCCACTAACCACTCCTTTGAAGATAGTGAGGTACAGATCTTAGCCAGAGAAAAGAAATGGTTTGAGAGGGGAGTTAAAGAAGCTATTTTCTTTTAACAGGAATGGGGGCCTTAGACATCATCTTTCCCACATCTATAACTCCATCCTCAGACCCAAAGCAAAACAAAGGAAACAAAGAAACAATGCTAATAGTCAGTATGCTAATAGTCAGTATGCTAATAGGTGTGAAATCAATTTATGATTATGCAAACTATGACTCAGGCACAGTTGTAAATGGTAAAAGGTGACATTTTTATACAGTGCTTTTCCAGCTTCAAGGCTCAAAGCGCATTGCATCAAAGAACCACTCACACAGACACTGGGGGCGACATGGGTTAAGTGTCTTGCCCAAGGACACAACGACAGCATTCATCTGTGGGAGCACTGCTCAATAGGCCGAGCCAACAAACAGAAACTGTAAACAAACAGGTGTGTTAGTTTCAGTGCCGTTAGCTCCTCCCTTCGCACAGATGTAAGGCAGTGTCCAGTGATCTGACCAGAGCTGAAGAAGCCAAACGTCCTCACTCTAAAACTTTTGTCCAGTTACACAATTGGATTTTTCTTTTACTATCGATACTGTGACTTAAAATGTGTAAATTATAACATAACAAACCACGTGTGTCAGAGATTAGAACTATAGACACACAGGCACATTAGGGCGGACCAATGCTCGCTGCTAAAACCACAAACGGATCCGGCGTTAGCAGCAGTACACAGATGTAACGGTTTATTTCCTTTAAGTGTGACCACATGTGATACAGGTCAAAAGTCAATGAGTCTCTGAATGAGTTTCTTATCTCTGTGTGTTATCTCACACCAGACGTGCAACACAAAACTCAGACTGTGAAGTGCACACGATGGGTTTTCATGTTTGGAAAGTACCTCTGCTAAATGTCTGTCAAAGTTTTACATCAGTTAAAGGGCCCATGTTTAACACACAAACCCTGCATATTTAGGCTGAGTTCTTCTCTCAAACTGAAAACACTCTGTTCCACTTTGTGATGTCGTGAGGTGATACAGGAAAAAAACTCCATTCCATACACCTTCACTAGAATCATTTGGATGATTTCAGTCCTGGAATTGCCAGTCTCTACTGAACTAAAGGTAAAAGGAGCTGTTAACTTGAAAACTACCACTACATGACGTCACAAGGTGGAACAGAGCATTTTGAGCTTTGGAGATGTAGACAGACTAATAATAAAGGGTTACTCAAACATGAGTGAATGAAACAAAACACAACTCCAGGTATGTTTTTGAGGAGGGTAAAACATTATAGCATGGCTTAAAGCTCACAAGAGTCCATATATATAAATAAATAAAAAAAAATACACCTTTATTTTATTACCTGAAGAGTCAAATGTTTTAGTCCTGCCCTAGTTCAAATATATACAGATATATCATATAAGCAGCTCTCAAGGTCAAAATAAAGCCACTATTGTGTACTGTCTGCAGCTAATTTGAAAGCATTTTATTGTCTGATAATCAGGAAGTATGGGGTTATCATGCTAGTTTTTGTTAGCTATTACTGTGATGAAAAACTCCACTCTGGTCTCTGAAAGTTGTGAAAATGCTCATAAACTCATCGTGGTGAGTGATTAGGATGCTTTGATCAGTGAGGAATAACTTTGGACCACTGCAAAATGTTTAAAGTGGGGGTATTAAGCAAAATACATTTTTTGTATCTTTCTCCCATGTTCTAACGCTGTTCCCTCATCAAAAACATGCCTGAAGAGGTTGTAGATGTCATCCATGCATGTTTGAGTAATCTAGAGATCTCCCCCGGGCCCTACTCAAACCATCCTTACAGTTAGCTGTAAGAACTGGTGCAAGGCTCCGCCCACAAGCCTAAAAACAAAAGTGAAACTTATAAAACATGTTAATATGTTGTTTTGGGCGAATATGGCATTTTCAAAACAATAAAAGGAAACAAGGTGAAATCTTTAATACCCCATAGCAGTAAAATACCCCCTCTTTAATACCCCATAGCAGTAAAATACCCCCTCTTTAATACCCCATAGCAGTAAAATACCCCCTCTTTAATACCCCATAGCAGTAAAATACCCCCTCTTTAATACCCCATAGCAGTAAAATACCCCCTCTTTAATACCCCATAGACGTTAAATACCGCCTCTTTAAAATGAAGTCGTAGCTGTAGTCCATATTTAGCTGTGGTTTGAGGTGTAGTGGTTCCTCTTCCTGTTCAGAGCAGATTCAAAAACACTCCAGCCCAGAGAACAGTCCATGTGCTGTAATTGGAGCGTACACAGAGACAGCAGCGCCGTCATCGTAATAAAACTTCAAATTTCCATACTAAGGAATAGACTCGATACTCGATACCGATTCCGACTCTTTCTTTAGACACTAGAATGTGATTTTCCACCTTAAATGTTCGTACTTTGTTTTCTATTCCCATGTGTCCTTATATGTGTGTAATCCCTCAGTGTCCAGTAGGTTCCACAGTGGTCCATGGGGTAAAGAAGTGGACTAAGTGAGCGTGACGTCACCCATAGCGTTCGGCTCCAGCCAGTATCAGCAACTAAAGAGCCAATCTGGAGTGATCAACAGCAACGTCGTCAGTCAAACCTGAAGGCACCTGATTTGTCTATTATTAATGTTCATATCTTGAGTTATGGACAAAACAGCGAAATAAAAACATGAGAATCATGTAGGGTTAATACGATCATTTTAAGAGCAAAATGATGAGTCTGACAGCAGCAGTTACAGAGAAAGGGGCCACAGTTTTTCAATAGAAAGTGAATTGGAGTCGATGGAGCCGGAAGTGCAGCCCATGATCACTTCCTGTTTGCAACACGTCAGCTAGCGGGTTAGCTATGTCCATTTACATATACAGTCTATGCCGTATACTAGTCTGTGTGGACTTATACTTGTTCTGAAACAGCTCAGGTTCATTTCTGTCCTGTGAATGGGACTTTTTTAGTATCGATACCTGCTCAAACGAGTATCTAGTTTCGATACTAGATACCAGATACGACTCTAACATGAGCGTATGTGCAGACAGAGACCACAGCAGCACGACTTGACGGCACATTACACTATAATTGGCACATCAAAGTCCCAATATTCATCTAAAATCTAAAAGCTCCAAACCTTCACGTTTAGCAACAAAACTGAAAAAGTGGGCTTGCATCTCCTCAAACCTGACTGGATGGGGGAGGTGTTTCCATGGAGATGTTGTTCCTTTGGCTATAATATTCCACACTATGACCATAAAACGTATCAATCTCCAAGGAGAATGTTCCGAAGTATGGCTTTAACTTCCTGTTTCCACGGACTCATGCAGGTGACGTGCCTTTAATGATAGAAAGAGGTCTGCTGACTGTAAAACGCCATCACAACAAAGTGCCGCGCTTCCAGACCCTGATGACGACGCCCCCTGTGGGTTCATGGTGGCATATTGTCTCCAGGCGTCTTGAATACACTAGAATCACTAGAATCATTTGGATCATTTCAGTCCTGGAGTGGCCAATCTCCACTGAACTAAAGGTAAAAGGAGCTGTTAACTTGAAAACTACCACTTCATGACATCACAAGTTGGAACAGAGCATTTTGAGCTTTGGAGATGTGGACAGACTAATAATAAAGTGTCACTCAAACACAGCTCCAGTTATGTTTTTGAGGAGTCAGATCAGTTTGAACCTCGTACAGGATCACATGGTTTTGTGTTGAACAGTGTCACATAAACACATCCCAGAGGAGAGACAGTGACCTATATTCTACCATCTGCTCTTCCTCCTCCTCTTCCTCATTTTCCTCCTCTCTCCTCCTCTACCTTATTTTTCTCCTCCTCCTCCTCTTCATCCTCCTCTTACTCCTCCTCCTCTTCCACCATCTCCTCCTCTTCCTCATTTCCCTCCTCTTCCTCATTATCCTGCTCCTCCTCTTCTTCCTCCTCCTCTTCTTCCTCCTCCGCTCTTAGATGTCATCCATGCCTGTTTGAGTGATCTAGAGATCTCTCCCGGGCCTATTCAAACTTCCACCATCTCCTCCTCTTCCTCATTTCCCTCCTCTTCCTCATTATCCTGCTCCTCCTCTTCCTCCTCCTCCTCTTCTTCCTCCTCCGCTCTTAGATGTCATCCATGCCTGTTTGAGTGATCTAGAGATCTCTCCCGGGCCCTATTCAAACCTTCCTTACAGTTAGCTGTAAGATCCTGTACAAGGCTCCGCCCACAAGTCTACGTCACCCATTCTCCCACACGACAATTCTCCATAAATATACAAAAAACATGATACAAAACTGTCCACAGCAACTTGACAAACCTGATGTGATGTGCAGTAGTTTCATTAGTGGGATGCAGCTGATTGTGTTGTGATAGAGCTCTGAAGGGGGAGGGACTTAGCACAGAGAGCAAAGGGAGGGGGGACTCAGAGCGTCAGAAACAAAAGTGAAATTGATAACAAATACGCCAATGCATTGTTTGGGTGAATACAGCATTTTCAAAACAATAAAAGGAAACATGGTGATCTAAATATGTGATGTGTTACAGTTAATACCCCATAGAAGTCAAATACCAGTTTTTAAAAACATAGAAATCGAAGGGAGAGAGGATGAGAAAAGAGCGATAAGGAGGAGGAGGAGGAGGGGACAGTGTGAACGTCTCATAACCTACTTTTGCTTCAAAGAGCCGACACCGAAACAGAAACAAACCAGAGCCACAGCCAAACTACAGCTCCCACATTCACCAGGAGTTTAAAACTATACACGATTATGAATGAAATATACTGCAGCCACACACCACAGGCACAGAGACGACAAGGGCCCAGCGTCTGGCCCAACGACACAACAACTGCATTCACTAATACTAAGAGCAATGTTTGAACCACTAACCCCGAAACTAGATACTCGTTTCTGGCAGGTAACGATACTAAAAAAGTGTTTAGAATGATGCTGAGCTGGTTCAGTCCTGGTTTAGACTTGGTTCAGTCCTGGTTCAGTCCTGGTTCAGTCCTGGTTCAGTCCTGGTTCAGTCCTGGTTCAGTCCTGGTTCAGTCCTGGTTCAGTCTTGGTTTAGACCTGGTTTAGACCTCATTTTGACCTGGTTTAATCCTGGTTTAGACCTGGTTCAGTCCTAGTTTAGACCACATATAAAAGAAATTACTACCATTTAATGTTGAAAATCCCATTCTATTGTCTAAAGAAAGAGGGTTTTATTATCGTGGTATCAGAATCAGTATCGAGTCTATTCCTTAGTATCGAAATATAGATGTTAAAATCGTGACCACAGACTGTATAAAGAAGTGGACTGAGTGAGTGTGACGTCACCCACAGCGTTCGGCTCCAAATGAAGCAGTAGGGGCCGATTTGGAACCGAGTTCCACATTTGGAACTCAGACCACGAGTATCATAGCAACCGAAGAGCCAATCTGGAATGATGCTGTTGAAGGTTAAGCCCCTTCCCGCCCACACCGCTGGTTTAGCAGGGAGCGGGCGCTTAGCAACGCTGTCAATCAAACCTGTTGCTAACACTAGTGGTAGCGACCTCAGGGAAAGAAGGTGCCTGATTTGTCTGTTATTATTGTTCATATCTTGATTTAGGGACAAAATAGTGAAACAAAAACCCAGGATCATGTAGAGCGGATTAATACGAACATTTTAAGACCAAAATGACGAGTCTGACAGCAGCAGTTACAGAGAGAGGGTGACAGTTTTTCAGTGTAAAGTGAATTGGAGCCAGAGTCGATGGAGCCGGAAGTGCAGCCCATGCTCACTTCCTGTTTGGAACGCGGCGGCTAAAACGTGTACTCGTCGACTATCATGTTATTTAGATGAGGATTTCTATGGGACGACAGCAGAAGGAGGAGTGACAGAGGGAGCTGAAGATCTGGGATTTTTTGGTCTTTATTTGTGAAAAGTCACATTAAACTCACAACTCACAAGTTTAATCTGTCTCTATATAAATACACTGTTTCCTTGTACTTTTTTCTGCATAAATAGTAGTTTTTGTATGAGCTCCCCCTGCAGGTGAAGTCTTGTGAGTGCAGTTTGGGTCAAATACACAAACATATGGAATAGTTTGGAGAGATTTTGCCACGCCCCCTGTTTAGTAGTAGAATAAGTAGCAGTGGTAGCTGTAGTATTATGCAGTAGTAGTATGTAGTAATAGTAGTAGTAGTAGTAGTACTAGTAGCAGTACTAGTAGCATTACATGAAGGATACAGTTAGACTGAAGTGACAGAGCTCAGAGCAGACTATGAATAAATAAACAGAGCAAAAAGCGGAAGGAAAATGAGTGTAAAAATAGTGAGAGATGAGAGGAAGAGACAGAGAGAGAGGGAGAGGGAGAGAGAGGGAGGGAGAAAGAGAGGGGAGAGAGGGAGAGAAAGAGAGGGGAGAGAGGGAGGGGGGAGAGAGGGAGAAAGAGAGAGGGAGGAAGAGAGAAAGCAAAAGAGAGAGGAGGGAGGGAGAGAGGGAGAGAGAGAGGGAGAGAGAGGGGGGGAGAGAGAAAGAGGGAGAAGGAGAGATAAATATGAATAAGAATAAGAGATAGAGAGATAAATATGAATAAGAATAAGAGATAGAGAGATAAATATGAATAAGAATAAGAGATAGAGAGATAAATATGAATAAGAATAAAATATGATGTTTTACAAAAAAATGTAGTCTGAAACAGTCTTAATCAGAGATAATGATGTACTAATTGTCCGAAATATCAGTTAAGTCTCAACCAAGGAGTTAAATAAAACCAAGACAGCACAATCACAGAGAGAGAGGAAAAAAGAGGGGGAGAGAGAGGGAGGGAGAGAGAGGAAGAGAGAGAGGGGGAGAGAGTTGGAGAAGAGAGAAGAGAAAAGAGGATGGAGTGATTGAGGAGGAGGAGGCAGACGAGGCTATGATAACAGGATTAACAAGGGGGATGTTTTTTCTTTCTCAATCTGGCAACCCACACACCATACTGTAAACACATGGCAACCCCCCCAGTGACTGAGTGACCCACATATGAGTTCACCACGGACACAACTGATGCTACGCCAGCGGAGGGGGGAGGGGTCTGTGATGGCGGAGGGGGAGGGGTCTGTGACAGAAGGCTGTTCACATTTGGATGATGTCATTAAGGTCCTATATCACTCTATTCTCTGATCTCTGTTCTAATGTTGTTTCCTCGTCACAAACAGACCTGGAGTTGTGTTTTGTTTCATTCACACATGTTTAACACACAAACCCTGCATATTTAGGCTGAGTTCTTCTCTCAGACACAAAACACTCCACCTTGTGATGTCATGTGGTAATACAGGAAGTGCTCCACTGTGTTTTTAAATCAGACCTATTCTTCAAACTGTTCTTTTCAGAGCTTTGAACCATGTTCAAACTGTTTCTTCTCACTGAGCCTCTGATGTTGTATTTGGAGTGATTCATGTTTGAGTAAATCTTTAATCTCTTATTTTCAAGATGCCAATTTGCAGATCTACCCGTTTTCCCTCCACCGGGTACAAGCCCACTGTGACGTACGCACTTTCTTCTCCAGTTTTTATTTTCTTAATCAGTGATACTCGTTGGATTCAGCAGCGTCG
>JACM01028457.1:0-38162 GCA_000787095.1 Periophthalmodon schlosseri | reverse complement strand
TTTTTGGCAGAAGAAAGTACGTATCAGATAGTTGGCATCTTCCCTACTGAACTGCATTGTTGGGTTTAACTGTCAAACGTTTTAAGTTTCATTGCTACTATTTGGCGAGACATGAAAGGCGTTAAAGACAGGGTGTTAATAATGCAGTGAAATCATATCTGTGTATTGTTTTCGGGAATGTCCATGTTGATAAATGGTCCGTGTTTGTTTTAGACTACAATGAGCTATGGCTTTATAACGTGTGATGGACTTGTATAAAAGGAATAGATTTTTTTGTAATTACTGACCTTCTCTCAACATGCCCACAGCCAGACACTTGACAAATCGACAGGCCTGGCAGGACTTCCTTCTTCTCTTTGTGATTTCACATTCATTGGATGCTGGGCAGCTGTATTCGATGTTACCTACATCAGAGAAACATATAGGACAAATGTAAACAGTAAACGAGTCCACACCGTGTTTACATTTGGTGTAATGGGAGCTTTCCTCTGGTTTTGCGACAATGAGAGGAGCCAAATGTGCATGTTAGTCTGGTGGCATGGGGCCAGTAGCAGGCGCTGTCAGCTGTCACCCCACATTAGAAACAGGAAGTGACTGATGAGCCAGACTGCAGATCTGTGGGTTTGATCTGACAGACGCTCATCCCGTTTACCCTCTGACCCCATATGCAGTGACCAAGTCAAAGTCGCCAACATGCTGGATGCTAACCTGGGACACGCGGCACCAGAGCTCAGTGCTATCCCTTTTAGCTTTATCCTAAACATGTTGACTATACACACCATTGCTGTACTTTTGAATTCTTCTCAGCTGTTTGCAAACAATTCTTTATTTAAAGGCTCGGGCAGTTTAAGAGGCAGGAGGCGGAAGCAGTCAGATAACACATCAGGGCTTGTTTTGACCAAAACAATGCTCATCACACCATGTTGCTAGTTAAACAGGTTTATATGATGCAGGAAGGCATTATCGGCCATGCACCACAAACTGTTACTAAGTATAAAACTGTGTGGGACTGTGTGGCTTTACCTTGGATGGTCCTCTTGAAAAAGGCCTTACAGGCTTCGCAGGAGGCCACCCCGTAGTGGTACCCCGAGGCGATGTCTCCGCACACCAAGCACAGACGCTTGGCCACAGTGCCCAGCATAAACTCACACTTCACCTGGCCCTCATCCTCTGCAAACCTCCTGCACATAATATGAGTCATGAGAAAGATTCTGTGAAACACTGTGTCACAGACAGAGCGCACTGACCTGTTCGTCTCTGCATTATTGGCGGCGCTGTGGCCATAGAGACTGGGGGAGTCTAGGCCGTTGGTGTGGGGGTGGCTCTTGAGGGGCCCAAAGCTGGAGTTAGTGTCCGAGGAGGAGCTGGCGGGGCTGGGCTGTGCCGGGCTCACGTCGCCCTGAGAGCTCGGGCTGGAGGGCTCACGCTTTATGGACGTGGGACAGGCAGGGTCCAGGCCCCTCAAAGACATCCTGCCCAAGGGACTACACACACAAAAGCTAATTAATAGAGTGTACATTTAAATTGTAATTAATTAACTGAACTATTAGTATTAGCATAGTATTTGATAACAATAGAATTGTCACTTTAACTGAGACTGTAACCACTTGTTAGTGCCTCTTGCTCTCTGGGAAATCCACCCCAGTCTTATCAAAACCAGCCATTTGTGATCTACCACATATGCAAACCTACTGTCTATTACTCTACTTTGTTTTCAGAGGCAGAGCTTGGTCAGGCAAACTTATGGAAATCTCCGAACCAACAATCTCCTTAATTATCATATCCAATTGTCTTATTTTCCATGCAACTTTTACGTTTCATTAACTCTTTACATTTTGAGTTTTACATAATGTCTTCAGTCTGCACAGTGGTTACCTGAAATAACCCATGCTGGCATAATCATTAGAGAAATAGAGAGGTATATTTTAGTGGTATTAGTGTTTCGCCAAAGGAACATGTAAAACCAGCTGAGGGACAGTAGGCTGTCAGACATGTGATCTGGCTTCCCTCACTCAGTAACACTGGAGTCAGGCGTGTGTGTGCATGTAAAAATAAAATTCATAGACGGGCTCCCAGTTTTCGACATGTTCTCTAGTTTCACATGAAGTGGGCCTGGCCGACACTTACAGACATATTTTTGAGCAAGTGTCTTCATAAACACCCCAACACATACTGCCGTTCTACTGAGTGTCGCCAAAGTCTTTTAAAAACGTCTGACATCTCTGTTTGTAGCTCACATGGCTAAAACACATGGACAAATGAACAAACTGTATCCTGGATGTGGATGTCAGTCTTGTTCCTGTCATGCAAATCAAATTTCTCTCATCCACAAGTGATTTGATAGGCAAAAACATTGGCTCATTTTACCACCCCCAGAGTAAACCACTGCCACGGGCTACTGACCCCTCTATGAGCCCACAGGGACCAGACCTGACAAACAGTAAGAGAGAATCAACAACTTCGTAAGAAAAGGGTTTTAAGAAGTGGACAGGGCTAGTGCTGCATTGTTGCCATATCATGTGGTGTTACCCACTGTTACGGTACATTACTGTTCTGTGCACCGTACGTCTTGTCCAGCTAAAGCTATTTCATATTTTCTCAGAACACATTTTGTGAATTACAAATGGCAGAGGTGTGTTAGGGACATTTAAAACTTAACTAATGTGCTCCCATATCAACCTATGTCTTATTTTGTAATGAAGAAAGAAAGAAAGATACAGTGCTCAGATTTGAGAGAATTTTCATATATATATATACTGCTGTTTGAAAATATTGCTGCATTAGGGTATTTTTATCTAATACTTTTTGGTACCACTTTATAATAACTACACCTTAATTAGTCTTAGTAAAGCATGAACAACACTTAATTCATGGACAAATAGTTTACTAAGAATGATTCAGGCTTAGTAGCTGATCTAATTTAAGGAGTTATTAATTACTTACTAAGTCTAAATCATTCTTAATAAACAATTTGTTCATTATGAATTAAGTCTTTGATCATGCTTTATTACCAACTTTATTTCAGTTGGCTATTTGCATTTTAGCTATTGATTATTGACTGATTGATTAAGTTTGTTATGCATGCATATTTCAACAGAAATCTACGCAGCTTTGGGTAACTTGTCTAAACTATGCTAGAAAAAACATTATTGAACTGATAAATCATGTTACATTGATTAGAAGTGGAATTTCGTTTGAGCTCTCTAAAATACCCAAATGGCCCTCCTGTTACTACTTTAAAAGCCCCTTTCCACATATCTTAATTTCTATCTCTTGTCATTACCTGCTTCTTTAATCCACTTTAGCCACTATAAAAACAATAGAGAAATGTAATTTGAGTTTCCTTTTAAAATGACTCACCGGTGCCATTATTGGCCATCCATCATACACATCCATATTTCTGTGTCAAGTCACTGACAGCTGAGATATACTTTATGTTCTCCCATTATAATGCATCAGGACTGTAGGCGGGAGGGTACTAGCGGCATTTAGCTTCTTTAATGAAATGGCTAAGTGATCAAACATATTGTGACAGGTTGCTAATCTACACAAAAACGATGATGAAAATTGTGTGTACGTCAGTGGGAATTCAGGTTATCATAGGTTTAGCCCTTTGTGGGTCAGTATCCAAAACAACTCTAACTGCCCCTTGGCAACAATGGCTAAAATGCAGCAGAAGGGAAAAGTGAGAGAGAGAGAGAGAGAGAATAGGAGGAGGAGAGGCAGGAGGATGTTACAAAAAGCAGACGGACAGAATGTGTGAAAAGGTCTAGGAGGGACAAAAAGGAGGCCCATTAACCTGAGGGCTGTTGAGACACTTTGAAACCAGTCATATACTACATGGACAATGACCACACAAATGAAGCACAGGACTGCGAAAAACAGTGCTAATCTTAGCAGCTTAAAGATGTACTATGTAACTTTTTCGATGGAGAATCCGCCACCTGCTTGCCTCCGTGAAAATACCACTACTTTCTCTGGAATGTTCCACAGTGTGGCATTAAACTTTCTTATTCATGGTTTTCAGATTCCTGTTTATAGGTGATATTTTAAGGACATTTGATCGTAAGAAAAGACATTATATTTTCTTTAGAATTGTTTATTTCTATGGCCACAGTGCTAGATATTCATCATTCTGAAACCAAGCAGGTGACGCTACCAGGCCAAGTTACAAGTCTGTGGAAAAGTGACCCCACTCACATAAGCATGCATGTTTTTTGAGGTATTTCAGCAATAAAACACCTGTCATTGAATAAACACAAGCTGGATAAGTTTAATCTTTAGCATCTTTAAAATAGTGATATAAGATATAACCCCCAAAGAATATTTAGGTCAGTAGGATTTCTATGCTTTTACCCATGAGCCATTTAGTGATGAGCAGGGATCAGTAGCCGCACTAGCCCCAGCATAAGAGTCTTAAGTCAGACCAGTGAAGGAGCTGATGGTCCTCCCTGTTACTGGTTTACTACACATACAACATTGCGTGCCATACATGAGATCAACTGCAGATGCCCCTCTTTATCCAATTGTCACTAGTAAAGCCATAGTACTTCTTGTTTACTAGAGTTGAAATATACCTAGTGAGGTTGAGTTACCTAGTGAGGCTTTAGGGAGAGGTTAGCAGGTAATAATGCTTAATGAAGGACTTGTTTCAATTATCCAAAATTGCAGCAGTCAATGATGCATCTTATCACATACTTTTGCTTGTGTTCTTTTACGGTGAGAAAGCAAGAGTAATTTAACTTTTCTTGACCCATTGCAAAACACACTGGAACTGTCCAATCTGGCAACGCACTAATCATTATCTGAAAACAAACATCTTAAAACAATGGCATTTGTGTTACCCATGTAAACTGACTTCACAGCAGGCAATTAAGATAGAACTTAGGTACATTTGAATGATAAGGTATTTTAAGGAGCACACTTTTGCATTGTGTTGAAAGTACTTACTCAATGTCAGAGTGGTAAGTGAAGCACTCCGGGAGATACAGGTCGACTAGATCCATCTGAACTCTGTCACCATACTCCGGTAAAGGAAATCTGTCAATCTTGTTCAGCTTATAACTTATCAATATCCTTACAGCTTTGTATGCAACTTGCCTATCCGCAGTTGTATCACAGTTTTCTCGTGGTCCGTGCCTGTCTTCCTGTCAATCACACCTCTCTTTCCTCTCTCCTCAGACAGACCCCCCGGACACTTTGCCTTTGAAGAGTTGTGGCTTTAAAGCTGCTGGTGTGACAAGGGTCTCCAAGCATGAATATCCTAGGCAGCCACACACTCCCATTTGAATGGCCTTCCCCCTCAACAGGGAGCTGGCGCCGGATTGGCTGAGCTCTGAGCCAATCAGAGATGGCGTCTCCCTGGGGCAGGTGGATAGAGGAGCAGGAGGATGTTGGCTGTCCTCCTCTGACTACTTTGGTAAGGAGTGTTCAAGGGGAATTTGTAATTAATAGCAACACATTGGGGCATTTAAGCTATTTATTAACAGGAAAGGCAAAGGGACTTGGCTGGATTTTGTAATGTCTTTGGTTGAGTTTGAAAATTTGTTGCTGAGCCTTAGAGCATTTAACTCATTATAGGTTGAGGCGGTTTACCTAATTTGCTTCTTTTCACCAATAAGGCAGGTGTGTACAAAATGTAAGCAGTAGTAAGTACTGCTTGGCTGGCATAAGAAAAAGATTAACTGGGGTAACGGAGGTCCATACTTAAAGGCCAACTTTGCCTAGATACAAGATTTTATGCATTATCTAAATTGAAATCACAATTGGAGTGTGGAGCATTACAGACAAATTGGTATGTTTGCTTGACCTTCTTCAACCACCTTTGCTTGACCCTCTTCCCAGGTTTCTTTTGAAAAAGCAACAATATCAAGAAATTGAACAAAACTTATTATAAATTTTTTATTTATTCTAACTGCTGAAGGTGCACTATGTACATTTTCTAGTGGAGGGTTCACCATCTGCTTGTCTCCATGGAGATGTTTTGCCTGGGATGTTCCACTATATCTCATTACCTTTCTCTATTTTGCATTTATCCAATTACAGGTGTTTTTATTGTTCAGAAATATCTTGAAAAACATGCATTCTTACAATGAGCAGGGTTGCCACTCCACAGATGTGGCCAGTAACTTGTCCTGGCAGGGCGACTATTCTCCATGGAAATAGACAAGTCTTTTTATCACTTTCAGTCCTGTTTTCATTTATGAATTCACTATTTGACATATGATAAAGAATGCTTAGAAACATTATGCCTCTGATATGCCAGGTACCATACTTTTCTAATACAAAAGGCAAAACACACTTCAGTCGTACTTGAATGCTTGAGTGAGTAAATGAGTGAGCCAAATTAGCTAAATTAAGGCAGTGATAGTAACACCGGCCCCTGTCAAGCTGTCCAATGTCACTCCACAAATTGATCCTGTCACTTCTCCTGTGAGAGTGAAGTTAAGAAGTCTTATGCAACATTTTGTCACCACAAGCTAATCCACTTAAAACACAGAAACCTACCTAATCTGCTACTATCTGTAAACAAAATGACCTCCCATTCTGGCATACTACTCTCATTAGTGTTCTTATAAATGTATTATGAATGATCTTGCACTTGCACTATGGTTTGGAACCTATCAGATTTCAAGGGCACTATAATGTAATGGTTCTAACTCATTGGTTCTCATTGGTACTGGTCTAACTCATAGAAAAAGTCAAAATATATTTAAAAATGATGTAAAATTATGTCTACTTTTTGGTGTTTTAATCCTTCTATGAGTTGGAATGAAATTTGTATTCACATGTTGGCATGCATGTTGGGTTAGTACAGTTTCTGTCCTTTCTTACGGTGCACTCACACATGACTTGGTTTGGTCCTGGTGTGAGCCTAATTTAGTCCTGATGACTGATGTAGACTTGGTTTGGCCCTGTTGTAGTCCTGTTATAGTCCTGGTTTAGTCCTGATCAGTTTTGATGTGGTATGTGTGCAAGAGAGAACACATTATTTATATTTGTTCATTATAAAACTTTACTTTTTATTTTTCCATGTGTTTGAGAATCCCTGCTTTATTAAAACATTGGCCTATATCTAAGCATTGTGGTGTGCCCAGTCTAATTTGTTCATCCTCTCACTTGTGTTCAGCATGCTTAGGACTGACCCTCGTCTCACCGATCTCCACAGGAAAGAAATCACCTGCTGTAATCTGCAGCTCAGATAAAGGCCAGACGGCAGACTACATGGAGTGCCTCTTATCTCATTACACAAGGCATGAAACCGCCAAACCTGCACGCACATTCAAACGCATACAAAGACTTACTACACGTGTCAACAAATACAAGAGGCTTTGAAGAATAGAGATTTAATTTATCTTAACTTCAAACTAAAGCACTATCAAATCCAACCACAAAATAAACTAATACAGAATTCAATTATCTTCAATAAACCATTTTGGAAGGCGGCATATCAGTTAACATAATAGCCACTAGCGTCAATGGAGTTCTCATTTGTACTTTCTCAGGTGAAGTGGGAGCGCATAGTCTTAAAGTGGTTGAATTAAAAACAAAGCAATATTATTTTATCATTAAGCTCTGTAACAAAGGCTATGTTTTGTTTGGCAGCAATACCAATCACATGAGGCAGTACAAGTAAAGTAAAAACAAGTGTCAAGACTCGGCGCCGTCAAGTGAAAAACTGGTGGTGAGTTACACAAAAGGATTAGTTTATGATACTGTAGATGAATTGAAACTGTGAACAAATTGTTTTAAATAAATCCTGTGCTTGTAAAACATAATAAAACATTTTATTACAAGGGTTTTGGTGTAGTTTCAGAACACTGTGAATCCAGGGCTTTAGATTTAAACTTTAATTATCCACTACAAGGGAAATTATTTGGACATAGCAGCTCAGATAAGGCAACAGTAATAGATACAAAAATGCTCAATTTCTGTATGTCTATGCATAAAACAAGTAGAAAGTATTACCCCTGTCGGAAGAAGTTGATAAGCTGGTAAACTTGTCATTCTGCTGAGATAAGTCAAAATTTTGGTTTTAGGTTATCTTTAGGTTATTATTTATGTAATTCTGAGGACAGGTTAATTTGGTTGGCACATTTTAATTAAGGTGATGCTGTATGCACTGGCATAAATAATAATGATAAAACGTCTTTGTTGCCAGCTTAAATACTTTTACAACGGTTGATTTTCAAAAAGTTGACCAAAAACCTTAAAAAATACAAAATTATGTAACAAAATCTACCACCAACAGTATAACAAAAACATCAAGAATAATTCACTCTTGCGGTGGCGGAGGCAAAAATTCAGTGATTGGGATTGGATGCTGGCTGTAACCAAGCACCCAGCTGCCAGCTATTGACCCCAGATGCGTCGAGTTTTCTCTGAGGGAAAAGGAAACTGCGGGCCAGCACCAGACACCTACAAAAATCAACTCACATTCTCCCTCTCGTCCTCATCCTTAAACTCAGAGCCACCAAATCTGCAGCCTCTTGGGGACAGCTGTCAGATTGACTTTCCAAACTGGACAGTCATTGGGCCACGCTAACACCCCTCTACCCCCACTGCCTCCACACACACATTTGCATCCAAGCTCCAATCTAGTCAGTGTAATCTGCTTAGTTTATGCCTGACTCATAGCCATCCATCAATTACAGGCACACAGGGCTAGACTATTGACACTGTGTCTGCAAACACTATTGTCTGGGCTCACCCAACCCCTCTCTGAATGTCCCAAAAGCCGCGGCGTAGAGAATGAGTGAAAAGGAGTAAAAATGAGTTATACCAAAATAGAAAATCATTTCCTCCTTCTATGCCTTCCCACTTTGATGGCCTTAAATAGATGGATAGGATGGGAAATGATTCACTGACAGACTGACTGACAGATGAGCGCACGCAATAGGATCTGTTTCATTGTATTGATCTGTAGCCCGCACTGTAAAGAGGTCATAGGTTACATACACGCGCACACACACACATGCACACACGGGGTAGGAATGACACGTCCATAATCTGTGCCAGGCTCGAAACCTTAGAAAGCCTTTGGGAGCAGCTTAAAGCATTGTAACCATAGAAATGTCACTAAGAGCTACTGGGGACCTGCTGCTGCTATTCTCAGTGGGTCAATGGACTTCAAATGGTTTTCACTTATCTCAGGGATCCAATGGGGCCGCTGTGGGCAGGAAGTCAGAGACTGCTGGGAAAACATGCACACAGGAAGGCATTCAGGCGAAGAGGATTTCATTACAGCTAAATTAGGCTCATTTTTGCATATTTCAAAATAGAACTGTGGTCAGTAATCAATACACCAACTTGCTCATGGTGCCCTCTACTGGAGACATTGACGGCATTGACATTCTGGCATCAACTTTTCAAACTTACTTTAGATATATCAATAAGGATTGAACTAGAAATAATCCAAGTCTAAGCCCAATTTAAATCAGAAACAAACCAGGACGAAACCAGGTCTAAATTAAGATTAAACCAGTACGAAACCACACATGTAATACACAAAGCTACATCTTTTTTAAAAGTGGACTATGTAACGTCCGCTGGTTGTCTCCATGGAAATATTATTGCTTTGCCTGGGATCTATTTATCTCTATAGTATTTATTTAATAGCGTTATTGAAATAGGTGTTTTTATATTTTAAAAATACCTTGAAAAACATGCATTCTTACAGTGGGTGGGGTCATCTCTCCGCAGATCTTACCTGTAACTTGTGCTGATGGCATTGCATGCTTATCTCGTGGAGGGAGATAAGTTTCTTAATGCCGTACTGTGCATGGAGACACCATAAAAGTTACATAGTGTTACATAGTGTACCTTTAAATAAATCCATAAATCATGTCTGAATTTAAATTGGGACTTTATGTAAAAAAATAAAATAAAAAAAAGACTCCTCCTAAAAATATAGCAGGTCCACAGCTTTAGTAACATTATTTATTTGACCTCAGATAAATGTGTTCATTTAACAGCTGAAACCAAATAAACTTGTTTTATTGTTCATTTCCATTCAGTCACTCCACTCTGTTGTTCTCTGGCAGGTGCCCATCTGGAAGTTCTTTCTACCCCATAAGTCACCCTCTCCTTTTAACAACATAATGTGGATTACTCCGGCGCACATACTGTCATATTTCCTACCATCGGGACTGGATTACATGGCCAACTTCTGTTCTTCTGGCATATTGGTTGCAATTTACAAAAAAGGTGTTTAATGATACTAAGGACACTGTGGACTGTGTTGCTGACTCAAATGCAGAGCCAAAAAATAAATAAATAAATCTCAATGTCAATCATTCAACCATATTTACATACATTTTACATGTGTCTCCACTTACCATCCCGTTTGTAGAAGGCAATAGATACATCTTTCCAGTTAATAAAATACATATTATTAGAAGGTGGATCTATATCACAATTAATCTTATAATGCCAAATTTAAACCGTTTTTTTAGCAATAGGCTAAGGAAGTATAGGCATATTAATTCCAAAAATAATGAGCTCAAGACCACAATATGCAGGATTGTGTGAATGTGCAATACCCTTTCTCAGCACCAGATGCCGCCAAGAACTGCGCTACATATGTAGTCAAGTACCGTAATTTACTCCTGCCCTTGAGATAGATACAAAAATGTAAACCATATACAAAAAACAAAACAAAACAAAAAACAAAACAACAAATGGTTGATTAGTTCCTACATTTCTGTCTGATGAAAAATCCATAAAGGAAATATTTAATTTGAACATGTTTACCTCATCTGGGGACAAAGATAGGTCATGTTTGTAAAATATTTTACAGTACCTTTAAATACTGCGAAAAAATAACAATAAAATGCTCCTCAAATGCTCACCAAACCATATATATTTGCCTTGGTGGCCCAGTCCTGATCTTTTTAATCACAATTTGCTGAAAAGGCGTTTTGCTCAATGAAGCTCAGAAAGTGCAGACTGAAGTGTTAGGTTCATACACTTGAGAGCTGTCTTCAAAGGTTCACTCCACTCAACAGTAATGAAATAATTTGCCCATTTCACCCACTTGCTCAAACTGGGCGCAAACCGGTTCCCCTGTTCTCGTGTGGAGGGCTGCGGGTCCAACGCACACGAGGAATCATGGGAGTCAGCAGCTGATTCAGGAGCTATTAAAACACACACACATACAGCGTCTATCTCATCATATCATCTCAATCTCCACAGGTGGCAAATTCAGGCCCTTTGGCAAAATGTCAGCACGTCTACTCTAAACAAATCAACCAACATGCTCATTAAACAGCCCTATACGCCCCTTTTTCAGTCTGTTTAAATATTATGGTATTCTCAAAATATTTATAATCTTGGAAAATATTTGGTTTTCATGGCTTTCATCATCAAAGTTAAGTGAACTATGAGGACCAAAACGATTCCACATTTGAGAAGTTACCTCTGAGATATTTCTTATGAGAGTACAATATAATTAATAGAGAAAATTGGCTCTTGATCTGAAAACCACCAATATCAACAAACTAGGTTTTAGCTAAAACTAAACTTCAATTAAAATGTGGTGGCGTAGATGTAAACAGAGATAGATGGTTTTAAAAACGGGCTCAATACACTCATAAGTAATAGCATAGAAGTCTATGTACTTACAGTTGTACCACAGCATGAATAACATTGATGTAATGGATTTTACCTCTCTACAGGTGACTAGACACGGTCATAACTCACGAGACAGCCACTCCAATCAATGTGAAATACTTCGGTCTCGTCTCAAATCTGTTAGCTAAATCAAACTTTTACACATAATTGTCAGAGCAAATTTCTCGTTCATCTCATTAAATCTTCATTAAAACTGAAAACTAAAATGCAACCTAATGACCTAAGCCGTCTCCCTCACTTGTGCTCACACCCCACCTTCTGATCAGCTTTAGTTATTCAGCCACGCACAGTCCAGTGATTTTCTGGCCACGGCAAGGTACACCAGTCAAAATGTAATTTTCTGCGAGATTACACATGATAATGAGTCGCTTTGCCCGCTCGCAATAAATGATGACTTCCAATTATAGATGCATAAGTATCGATCCGTCAACAGAAGCGGTGAGAAAAGAGCAGAAGAAGGAGGGGCAGTGCAAAATGGGATGTTATGTTAAGTTCTTTTTATAGTGAAAATTACAAGGTTATAGGCTTAAGGTTTTAAGTAGAGATGGTTTAGAGATGAGTTCACATGAATATACAAAAGTCTGGACTTTCTCTGCGCCCACATGCATTCAAACATCACACTGGACTGTTTCTAAGCAGACTAAACATTTGCTGCTATAATAAAATAAAATAATATCTTTCCTTTTCTTCTCCTCATTTGACTTTATGAAGGATTTGAACAATAGCCTTAATAATAATACTCACTGTAGGTTGCATGCGCTGGTCTGTGGCTGGCTCCTCTGCTCTCCAGCTGCAGTCAGTCACTCTCAAGGACAAACGCTCCGCTCTCCTTTGCCTCCTCCAGTCTGTGCAGCTCAGCGATGCAGCAGCAACGCACACGTGCCCAACACAAACACACACACGCACAGACACACACAGAGTTCACCTGTCTCTCTGCCTCACCAGGGAGTCCACAGAGAAAGCGTATAACCACAGAGTATGAGAAAAGGCTTGGGGGGAGAGAATAGAAGGATTTCAGGTGGTCAGTTATTTGAATAAACCAGTGTAGCTTTTTAAAAAGAGGAAGGAAGGTGAAGGAAAGGCGGGACAGAGGACACACTACTCTCCTCAATTCCCACATATATACAAGAGTGAATCTATTGCAAAAAGCAGGAAAGCAAAGAGGGAGAGTCGTGTTTCAGTAATGTTGACTCAGCATGTGGTGGTGTTGACAGAGTTAGTACTATTTACAGGAATGGAATAAAGGTGTTTGTTCAGCACATCTTATATATACAATATACTATATTGTATACACTGAAACTATTTTAAATTATGAATATGCTGGGTGTAATTGATAGTCAAACTGATAAAAAAAACTGCACTTGCATCATCCACTCAAGGCCTTATTGCAGTGGAATATGTGATGAAATACTAAGACAATAAAATGTAATACTAGAAATAATTTTATCTTTTCTATTGCTTGGCTGGTTGCGACATCTTAAAGAGATTACTAGAGATGAGATGTGCAATGCAAAAACACCCAAACTATTCATCTTGAATATGAGTAAAAATGTAGTTATGGAAGAAAAATATGATTTTGAAAAAGATCACACTTTGCACAGAGTCTTTAAGAGTTTAATACTTTCTTCTCAGAGCCTATATCATTCAGGATGGTATAGTCTGGCTAAAATATTCCAAATATATCCTCTGCCTATTAGTATTTGGTTGTGTATTTTAACATAACATGAACACACCATGATACAGTCTCAAAATAAGAAGAAAAAGAACAGTTTCGATCTGTTGCTCCAACAGTGTTGGCACATCTGCAGTAAAATTATATTACGCTTTTTAATCCTAAGATTAGAGAGAGAGAGAGAGTACAGCCACTTCACTAGCCTATAGCCTACACTCAGTATATGATGCTTGTCTCTTAAGTTTGCAGTACAGTTTGTATTGTGTTAGAGTCCAAAGTATTCAGATAAAACGTGAATGCAAAAGATGATGGCTCCATAAATAAACAATAAAACAGACATTTCAGTCAGACAATGTACCCTAACATTAATACAATAAAAATCATCTAAAAACCATCATCTTGAGGTATGCTTGACTCTGTTACCGATATCTAACATTATTGTGCAATACAAAATCATTTACTCCTATCTTTACCAGGCAAACTGCACGGTCCTTCCTGGTGCATGCGGGACGCTACTCTTTGTATTGGCATTTTGACCATTGGCCTGAGGCTGGCTTCGAGGTCAAAGTGCTGAGGCAGCGTGCAAGTACAACCCACTAACAATGACACATCTTTGTCATTAGTTAGAGCCCAGTCACTCAGACTCTGTGTAAGTTCCCCAATATGGGAAAGATTAGTGACCACTTGGTCTCAGTCCTAGATTCATCTGAACTTGACAGTTTATGTCCCTGAGGCGGTCTTGTATCCTGAGATGTCCCGTCTCTCGTCTCAGGTCGAACCTTCAGAACCCTCAGAACCATGCAGCTGTTCAGTTGAAGCCCAGCCCTGTGCCTTTGGGTCTCTGTGTGGCCCGGACGGGTTCAGTCATACCCCGTCCTTCAGGACCAAGGCCCATCCCAGGGGACCAGCCCATACTCTGCAGCATTCTGTTACCCATATTCGACTCGGGGATGGGCGGAGCATTCTCCCCAACGATCCCTGGAACCAGAGACACAAGAAACTCTTACATGCACAAGAAAATATTTATTGAATACACAGAGGTTTACTTCTTTCATGTCCATAAGATACACTACTATTGGTTGGTTTATATACTGATGCTTTTGATAAATTACATCAACAATCACTGTAATGCATAAATTGACCACATGAGACGGAAAGAAAAGAGGACAGGCGGCTGGTGAACATGCTGTGCACAAGAACAAAGAGAAAACCAGAGCCAAAAATACAGTAAAAGGAGGCAGTTGGTAGTCGGTGCCAGATGGTGTGTTGGGTGAAGTAGGTGTGCGTTCAATACCTGAGGGGCCTGTCGAACTGAGGGGAGCTGCTTTTCTCCTCCGCTTCACATCTCCTGTACATAGAGAGCCCAGGTGTCCACTGGTCTGCCTGTCATAACACAGCATGGGAACATGAACTTTTGAGAGGATTGCATTAACATGATCATGTTGTAGTCTGTAGTTATCTCTTAAGATAATGCAGCTCTTTGCCAACAATGCAATTTATTGTCATGTGGCTTAATCCAGAGAAATGGTGGTTCAGTCTCCTCTATACTGGAGAATACATACAATAATACAATACTAAATAGAACATTAAAACACCTCTTCAGTCCTGCTCACCTGCTGGCTGTTTTCACAGAGCAGCTCCTACGATGTCCTCGGTCTGTGCGTGGGTCCCAATGCAACTGTAACAAAAAGTTAACAAAAAGTAGCAAATTTTATTTTTAAGGTTTTACAGGAACAAATGTTTGCATTATGAACTTTGAAAATGATGAAAACAATTGACTCACCTGTGCATGTTCTCTCCTCATGCTAGGGGGAAACCAAGGCCTGCATTCAAGATAAACAGTTGTCATTCTGAAGCTTTAGAGCTGATGGGTGTAGCTTAACTAGAGAAGTTACAGAAACGATTTATCACTTCTAAAATCAAGAGTAACATTAGGCCACTCACTCATGGGGGTCCTGGGTTTGTCTGTTCAGTCTCTCATTGAAGCTTTGACTTGTGCCCTGCACCTCTGAGGTCTGCTGATTTCCATGGAGACGGCTTAATCGTGCCTGGAGGCCTGATGGGCAAAACATGACCCCAGAATTAAAAAAAGATTATGATAAAAACTTTATAGTGTAGGTAGGAAGCAGTAGAATAATCTAGTTGAGGTAGATTCAAGCATATACAGTGTTATGGGTTAATGCCTCCTGCTGGTGAAAAAGTGCATTGCAAAAACATTGCATTACTGAATGCACTCTACTCTCATCATTTAACAGGACATTCTACAAACACCACAGATAAAAATAACAGCTAGTGATTTCCCCTGAAATTAAATGTAGTGTTTTTATTCACTGATGCAGTGGTGATAAACCAAACACATGGAAATCATCATCTTCAAGCCACTGCCTTCACATTTGATATTTGTTTTTTTGTTTTACATTAATGAGCTTCAGATTTGAAGAGAAAACATAGCCTTGCTCTGACTGCCTTACCTCTTTGGTTTCCAGGACTCATCAATGGAAATGCTCCAGTGAGAATACTGTTAAAAACTGGGTCTACAAGGTCCAGTTCCTCTGAGGGGGTCTCCCTCTCCCACCATGGGACCACCCCTGCCACCCCACATGCCCCCCCAGGCACTGACCCCGGACCAGGCTCCCCCTCATAGAACCAGTCACTCTGCTCATCATCTCCTGCAAGAAAAAGATGAACAAATAGAATCTGTAACTGTACCAAGAGGAGTGTAGTTTTCTACTTATTTTCTATTGTCATTTTTGTTTATAGTGTAAATTAACATTTTCTTTCAGAAATGGGTTAAATACCTTGTCTCCCCTCATCATTGGTAAATAGACCACCATCACTGCTGTTACTGACACTGCTTGTTTCACTGCAAAATAGGGGAAAAACAAAGGTTGCACTTATTAAATCACTATGTTCACATGCACGCCAGAAAAATAGAATTTCTGGCTTAGTCTGAGGTGAACAGGGTTTCTAAAACAAATGGAAATTTAGAACTTTGATTATTAACACATCTGAAGTACTCCGATCATACTTGAAGTAGAGCCGCATGTATATAGCAAACTCCAATCACTCTTAACACTGTCATTACTATTATATCATTGCTACTCATTCTACAAATATCAATTAATATATACACTTCAATTAAAAAGGACAAACAAAAAAACTAACCACCTGTCACTCATGTCCTCATCAGAACCCTTCTGCTCCTCTAGCTCCATCTTGTCCTTTGATCCTTCAGTTGGAGAAGAGATGTCCTCACTCTCCACCACAACCCCCTCATCTGCTGCCTCCTGGCCTAACCTGTGCGATGCTACTTTCCTCTTCTTCATTCGACTCTTCCCTCCCACAGGGCCGACAACAGGCGCTCCACACAGCTCCATGGGACTCCTGCCCTCTCCAGCGCCCGGTCTGAGTGGCCTGGCAGCAGAGCGAGCCTTTGGGACCGGGGGAGGGCCAAGGAGAGTGGGTGGTTCTGGATCGGCCGGGGGGAGGGCCAGGGAGAGTGGGTGTTTCTGGATCGGCAGGGGGGCCCACAGCCATTCGTTTGACCTTCCTGCGCCGCCGAAGGCTGCGAGTTCCCTCAGCTGAGCCCAGGACGGCCAAGTCATCTGGCCACAGCGGCCTTTTACTGCGCCCAGCTTCGGCTGCGAGTGGAGTGCGCCGTTTAGCACCAAGCTGTTCGTCTGAGTCACTGTTGTCACGAGCGTGACTGTTGGCAGCTGATACTGCTCCTGTACTAGCACGGTAGTCCTGCAACAGCAAACAATTCATCAATGTAAGAGTACAACATATTCATTTTCAGTGCACTTTTTTATGTCATCTTTTTCTGCTTTCACAGCTTCAAGACACTAAAGTTCCAGAACACATTCATAGTATCCATAACAACAGTAGAAACACTCTAGATACCTTGTGCTCCTCCACACTGGACTCGGAGCCCTCACTCAGGTGTGCTGCCTCCCAGGGCGGGTGTGGGTTGTCCGACCGTCGTTTTCGGCCTCTCCGTTTGCGAGCCTGTCTCTTCAGCAGACAGCCCACAGTCAGAGCGTGGTCTCCCCCATCCCCAAAGCCCCCCCGCGCCGCCTGCTCCGAGCTCTCCTCCAGCGCTGACACCAGGTCATGGACAAGCTCGTCCATCGTTCGGCGAAAGTGCCTACACAAACAGCAGAGAAAGGTTAGGTAAAATGTAAAAGAACAAAAAAAACGTTGACTTAGGCTGCAGATCTAAGGGTAATGTATAAACTGAATAGACAAATAGAAACACAAGTAATCATTTAGTAGCTTCAAAATTTCACATTTCTTAATAAACAGCAATATCATAAGAAAAGACTTGTCACGTGCTTTACTGCAATATAAATGTATGAACACATTTAATATTTACTCAGTAACATAGTTAGTGAGTAGTTAGTAATAATGAGTCTACACTTTTAACCGCCTGGATTCTGATAGTTGACAGTCTCAAATTTGAATGTATATAACTCAAATAAAGACATTACTTTGACCTGACGATTTCCTGGAAAAAAAGAACAATACCTCTGGCATAAACAACGCTAACCTGATTTTTTGCCATACTGTTAGCTTTCATTGCTAAAGACATACTAGCTTTCTTAGCCAAGAGTATTTTTCTATTAGATCAAGTAACTACCATTGAAACCAAGATACAGTTTAGTTAAAATTGTCCTTTGTACGTCTGATTTAATAGATTTCCTTGACTGTCTATCCACCACAAACCTTAATATTCAGACTAAGACGGCATATCCCGTTAGCCTTGCTAGCTTGAGCCTAGCAGCCGGTTGTTTCACGAGATTTGAGTGGACGTGAATAATTTGTTACGTGTGGGTGATTTCACGGAGGGGCACTTACCAGCCCGTTCCCGCTTTGCCGATGGTTTTTAGATTAGCTGCACGGAACATGAAAGCCTCAGATTACCAGATACCCTCAGCCAGAAACAACGGACCAACAGTGACACAACAACACAGACATCCTGACACAAAAGCTGGATCAATATATACGAGCATAGGAGGACACCGTGAAAGCACCAAGAGGTATGCTGCTGCGTTTACGTGCTGTGGGAAATAACAAAATTTTCATCACCTATTATTTAAAGTATAAATCATGTTGAACTAGTTATCTTAAGCATATCAAACTCCAAAACAAGTACAGTTAAGGTCTATAAACGTCAAGCCAGTAATATTTAAGACTGTCCACTCTGCCGTAGACGTATTTAGCAGATGTAGCAAAAATAAATAACCAAATAAATCACATAATAAATGTTATTTATTTATTTATTTATTTTTTCACAATAAAGTGAAATAAAATGGGAACAACTTAAAATATTAAGTGAATTGTTTTGGATTCCGTTAAATACTTCATAACTCAATATGAATCAAGTCTGATGCCCATTTCTTTATTTACACTACAGCATATCTAACTGGACTGTTTACTTCGTTTTTGGGGACACATAACAGGTCAGGTTTGTTTATGAAATTTTAAATAAATCATTTTCACCTTCTTGCTTTGCCTGGAATGTTCCACAGTATGTAATTACCGTGCATTTATTTAATTGTTGAGTTCTTCTCTCAAACAGAAAACACTGTTGTGTGATGTGATAATACAGGAAGTGCTCCACTGTATTTTTTATACTATAGATCCATGTCCATACCCCTTCACTAGAATCATTTGGACAATTTCAGCCCTGGAATTGCCAATCTTTACTGAACTAAAGGTAAAAGGTAGCTGTTAACTTGAAAACTACAGATTATGACATCACAAAAGGTAGCTGTTAACTTGAAAACTACAGATTCATGACATCACAATGTGGAACAGAGCATTTTGAGCTTTGGAGATGTAGACAGACTAATAATGCAGGTTTACTCAAACATGTGTGAATGAAACAACTCCGGATATGTTTTTGATGAGGTAACAGCATTATAACATGACTTAAAGCTCAACAAGAGTAAATTTTGTGTAGACCAACAAGCAGGTGGCAGACCCTCCACCAGAAAAGTTAGAAAGCACACGTTTAAGAATTTTGGTGCAGGTGTGAACACTAGATGGCAGACTTTTGCTCCCTTCTGCTCCACATTTGGTTGAGCTGGTCTGAACCATGGCCTGAGCAGCAGAGCACAGTTCACAGGTTCAAACTCATCTCAGACACTATTTGAATCTTACGAGGTGAAGTCGTGAGAAGAGACCTGGCGTTAATCCAGAACAACAGGTGCCCCGGCTTTCTCAGAAAAGCTGTGACATAACAAGGTACAGTTATAGGTGCCTCAATGCATGTGTCACTTTTAATATTTGAAAAATATGTAATGCATGAGTAAGCATAAAGTGTATACCACTGATTTGTTTCATTACTAAGTGTGTGTTCAAACGCACTAATATTACAAAAATCATTTGTGACAGGTGTCCGTCCCTCAAATGCCAAGGGAGTCACTGGGTCTGCATGATGACCACCCCAGGACTGGCTCAAGTTTCGGAGCTGGGGCCCAGGTAAATTTAGTAAGATACTGTCCACTTGCGAACAGCATTCAGACACTTGCCATGTACTAGGAGTGAAGACACAAGCTTAGGAGTCCACTGTCTTTCTTACAGTCAAATAGAAGGGAAAGTACTTGGGGGTGATTTCATTATGGATTCTTCAGCCGAGGAGGACGAAGAGTTATCTGAAGCTGCTGAACACTATATCTCTGAGACGACATGGAGCTGGGTAAAATAACTTGCATCTACAAACTGTACATGTTAAAACATTACAGCATACATAGTAATCTGATGCATGGAAAACTAGCATGGCACTGGACAAGTTAGACTGCATCGTAACTGTGTGCCCTCCACAAACTTTTATGTTACAAATGTATAAGTGGGTGTGTATGTCACTGCCGCATATGACAACTGGGGTGTATATTACGGTGGAACTCTGTAAAATGATCTGCTCTGACAGACTGTAGGCTCAGACTGTAGAGACAGACACACAAAAAGCCCCAGAGATTATAGGATTAGCTGACTATTACCGTTATAGCAATATAATAGACAACACAGAATTACTGATTCAATCAATATTATTTGGGCTTTGAGAATACAGGGACATTTTGGAATCATTCACATTTTAAGACTAGTTTGTATATTCATGATTTTCAGCTTCCTGGTATATGTGACATTTTGAAGACTATTTCCCTTTGAAAGATATAATATTTATTATTAAATTGTTAATCTGTTTGGCAACTGTCCACATTTTTCATCATTGTAAAACTCATGGATCATCGCCAATTACTGCAATGTTAGATTATTATATTTATTCAGTCAGACACAATTTCATTGCACATGGAAAGTTGTATTTTTTATTACTGTGCATGTGTCTTTGAATCTTTGAATCAGTAATGGGATTAAAAAAAGTTTTACCTAATTGTTTTTGCTTGGCACTAGCAGATAAAAGTTACAAAACACATTTTGTCTTATGTACAAAAAACGAAAAAGATGATCAGAATTGATGGTGGTCCCGCCTTTCGATAGTCCAAAACATGTCTGGTATGTGTCTCATGGTGTTTTTGGTACATAGTGTATCTTCTATGAAAAACAAACACCCTTTTAGCTCATGTCAGTGGTCAGCTGGGGGCTCATGTATCCTCTGGACATTAAGTGATACTCCAGTAAACACATTTGACCATTGGCTGACCAGTCATATAGTCTTAGCATCGTGTCCTCTTCTGAATGCTCCACTTGAGATGTTTTCACAAGTTTCACGAAGTAACTTTCAGGATGATGCCTTGATTTTGCCATATTTACTATGTTTACTATAGTAATCACTTTAGCACAGATTGCATCTAACTAAAACAATAGATTGCCTGTACTGCTTATTGCAGTTTCATGTAAAAGTCAAAGTGGTAGCTACAAAATTAAGGTGCTTAGTGTACTACAATATAATACAGGAAATCTTGTGTCATTTAATTGTGTTAAAAACTACTACAAAAAGGCCAAAATGCCACATGAAGCTTAGGGGGGACTAACCATACAAAGACATACAATTCACTGTTCTTAATGTACAGTGTGTTCAGATAATTCTGGCGGTGCCAAAACCACAAGTACCAGCCCCACTTAACAAACCGTAATATAATGATTGTATAACTTAATACATGAACATCATGGTCAAGGCAAGGCAAGTTTATTTGTATAGCACAATTCGTACACAAAGTAATTCAGAGTGCTTTACAGAATAAGAAAGACATTAAAATCACAATACAAACAAATCAAAACAAATAATATTAAGAGAAGAGTGCAGAATAAAAAGCTCAATGTTTGAGTATAATCGTGGGAAAGTCTAGTCTGTAACTAAAAGGAAGTGCACCGCACATTTGTGGTTTCAACATTGCAAAGGCAGAGTGCAAGTAACAACACTGTAAAAGTAGTTTGAATGTGCTTCTCATCAAATCTATGAGTTTAATGTAATGTGCAATATCCTTTTTATGTCATCATTTTAGACAACACCAGTTCACAGCTGATAGTCACCTGTGTAGGTCTGACTTTGCAACATAATGTTTACAAAGCACGTAAGAGATAATGATGTGCAATAATGTTCTAGGAAACAGCTGACTGGAGTGGAAAATCTTTAACAAAGACACACATTCATTCTTTTTTGTTCCAATAAGCAAAGCCCCCGTCTGGAAAACCAATTAGTGGTTCATATATCCACAAGACCACTACAGCGTCTGGACTGGAGAGGATGCACGTGACAAAGTTAGAAAAATCATTATTTGGCCAAAAAATCTTTTTTTTTCCCCCCTCCAGCTCAACAAAAATAATCAAGCTATAATTACACATTTATCATGGCCCTTTTGTTGAGGTCATAGACTCTAGGTTTCTTAAAAGGGCAACCTTATAGTCAAATGGTCAAACTGAGAACCCGTGAGACATTTTATAATTTTTCTCACCACTTCCGAAACCACATCCTCATTTTGAAACGTGGAAAATGCACCTATATTTGAACAGTTTCATTTCAGGATCTCCAGTTCAAACACAGCATCGCATGTGTTTTCGCGCTGCACTCTGATTGGTCCGGAAGATCACCTCACTGTAACTCACTCACTGGTGACTTCAAATGCTGACGTCTATGTATTTCCCGCGGTCAGCTGTCTGTCTATGTATCTTCTCGTGGTGTTCTTTTTGAGGCATAGTGGCCTGACATATATGCCCTGTCTTGTGATCTTAGCTTGTTGCGTTTTAATTTTTGTGTTTAAGCCTATGCAATTTTGGCCATGCATCATTTTAACATCAAACACTTGAATAAGATCAACTAAAGCTTATGTAGTAGGCTGTTAGACACACAATGAGTATCCTAAAGACACCTATGTTTTTGACCCAATATAGCCTACAGCTGCGTTTATCTACATTCATAACAGAATTGCCCATTTTGGTTGCCACTGTGGCATATTTGGCCGTGCGTAACTCCTCCTTGGTTGGCTGGGAGGCGGAACCAGGCTGCAGTTGGTGAAGTCATTCGTTGATTCCTCAAGAGCCACACGAACTGATAGAGCGAGAGTACATAGTGGAAGAAGTCAGCATCGCATTTCTATTAGCTCATCACACTTTTAAATGCTGCGTCTCAATGATCGCGGCACGGCGAACGCACTGGCAGCTACGCGAGGACATGTTTTTTTTTATTATAATGTCAAGTGCTGTCTCTGGCTGTAAAGGATTCACAAGCCTTTAGTCTGTCATCGCATACAACTAAAGGTAGGCGCTGATTCATATAGTGAGTGTGTTGTTGACCTAACTGATGCGTGAATGGGCTTCGTGCGCTCCGGTCACTATGGGAATCATCTACATTAACGCATACGAACATTTTTCTTTGTCAGAAATTACATACTATACTTTCATTTTTATAACGCCCTATTTGAGTTCCACTTGCCCTTGTTTGTTTGGAGATGCTCATTGGCTGCTGTTATTCGGCACATGTCCAGTCATGTGTATGCACTTTTTAAATATTAAAATCTGGTAAAATATTCATGAGAAATACACTTCAGGTTACGTGGGCTATGTTTTGGATGACGTGCTGCAGTGTGTAGATTGCGAATGACATGTTTTCAACACTATACCATCATGAGTGATCCAACCAGATTCCAGCCTGAAGTCTTATCTTTTAACCACTAGCTACATAACATGCATTATCTGCATACTTAACTTAACCCCCTAATCTTGTGTATATAAAATGTGTTTCTTCTGCCCATCCTTTAAAACTACTCTCTCTCTGCCATTATATTGCAAGAAATCCTTTTTATAGGCTATTTAACACAGGAGTCTATTTTTAGCCCTAACTGTTTTACACCAAATCATTTCTGGGCTGAGTTGGCAGATTTGCAGCTCAATGGTCCCTGGTTTGAAAAAAGATGAATTCATAATTTACTGCTGCAGTGGAGGCTGTATAAGGAATGGGATTATGCATTCAGACTATGTTATGTCAGCTTCTGTTGATAATAAGAATCTTTTCTTCAATAAATGTGTTAAGTGATAAAGAGGGGCCCTCTAGCAAATGCAACAAGGTCACACTCACCTCCCTCTATTTATAGATCACTGCAAATAATTGACTACCTACACTTGTTGCAAGGTGCTAACACTTGTATAGATTTTAAAGTCATGTGGTCAAAAAGAAGAACTTTGCATTTCCTGTTCTCTATGTCATTTACAGTGTGGCTTTCTCACTTAGCAACTCCTCAAAATGAAAGCGAATGTGGGACAATGAATGGTGTAAATAATACTGTAACAGAGGTTCTCAAGAAGAATATATGAGTTGCTATTTGAGCTACTACAACTGTATTTAGACTGCTGTTGCTGTTGCAGTATTTGTTTGGCTGGGAGTGGGATATGGGCCAACAAATTTCTTATCAACTAAAGGGAGAAGTTGACCTAATTATCATATTAATTTATTATTATTATTTTTCTTATTTTAAACCTGTCAACTGTAAAGACACATCGATTTACAAGTAATGACACTGCAAGAGCAGTCAAAGTCAAAGAAAAAAAAAAATAGAGCTACGGTATGTCTAGCTGTAAGTTTCCATGTCCAAAAAGGAGTGGGAGGAAGTATGTCACATTTTTGCCCTTTAAAATAATTACATATATGTAATTGCCCTTTTAAAACTACTAATGCGTGCAATAGTTTCCTGCAGTAAACACCTCAAGAGGCTGTGGCATCACCTTTCCTTGAAGTAGTGACTGGTCTGTTTCTGATGACCTCTTGACCCTCCGGTCTATCTCGTGTACTGCCATAAAATGCTCAGCTATAGGAGCACACAGGGTTGAGGGGTTTATGTCTGTATGTAGTTGGCCATAGTCTGCACACATTTGCCTTAAAAGGAATCTGTCCTGTCTTGCACACTGCCTCGAACTAATACCAATCAAAATTCCTAAAAAGGTTAAGACACGATGTAGCTTAAACAGTGAGTAGTGGGCCTCATCATCATATTCTAATTCAGCATTAAAGTGCACTATGGAACTTTTCAGGTGGATGGTATGCCCATAGCTTATATCCATGGAGATGTTATTGCTTTGCCTGAAATGTTTCACAATATGACATCCATTTATCAGTCTCCATAGAGACAAGTAAATTATTAGCCAGTACAATGAAGAGGTGAACCCGTTACAGAAAAGTTACACAGTGAACCTTTAAGATGGTTGGTATATTGGTATTAGTAATTTATAATATGATTTATTAGCCAGAAACACAACCAGAAGAAGTTAGGAGAGGGACAGGAGAAAAAGGAAAAGGAAGGCTGAAAAAGCAAGTCATTGAAGTATATTTTGTATTAAATATGTTGTAAGACATGAATGTATATTAGTAGAAAAGCCATTTTGCTGATCATGCATGCAAACTATAGTCTGCTGTGGTATTCCAACTGAATGATTCTTTTTTGTCCCATTTCTTTTAACAGACCCGCCAGACAATGAACTACGTGGGTCAGCTGGCTGGACAGGTGTTTGTCCAAGTGAAGGAGCTGTACCGTGGACTCAATCCTGCCACTCTCTCTGGGTGCATCGATGTTATTGTGGTCAGACAACCGGACGGGACGTTGCAATGCTCACCTTTTCACGTTCGATTTGGAAAAATGGGTGTCCTTCGATCTCGGGAGAAAGTGGTAAGTTCATTAGTTAAATTTAATTTCAATGTTTTTAAAAAGATTTCTTGAGTTTTATTTTGTTTATCTTCTGCAGGTGGACATAGAGATCAATGGAGAATCAGTGGCTCTTCACATGAAGTTGGGCGACAATGGAGAGGCCTTTTTTGTGGAAGAAATGGAAAACAATCAGGTATATTTACATAAATATTAAAGCGATTACTTTTATGTGATATGTCGCTACTCTTACTATTAGCTTACTATTATTACCACTAATGCTATTACTACTTTTACTGCTATTTTAGCTAAAAGTATTATCCCCCATATGAAATGTATTTAATTTATTACAAACAACAGTACATTTTCAAATTAATTGCACATTGACTTGGTAATCACAAATTTCATTATAATTTAATGCCATACTCTGTAACATCCCAGACTAAACAATAACATCTCTGTGGAAGCAAGCAGGTGGCAGACACGCACATTTAAATATGTTTTATCCTCATATGTCCTTCCACTAGAACATAATGCGTCCTGCGTTAATGTTTTCTGACTTAATCTCTCTGTAACGATTTTATTGAGGGCACAGGCAGGATAAAAGAAAAACAGAAGTATTGGCTTGTCATATCTTTAATACCACACACACCCCTGTTTACATGAGAGGCTCAATCTGTGCTATATACACCCTCTCGTAGTAGCAGCAGTTTAAACAAGGTTGTGGTGTGTTCAGAGTTGGCACTGCAGTCTGAAATTTCTCCCTTTGCTTTTGAGAGAACAGCATTCTTTTGTTCATTTGAAAGAGTAGGAAAAAGTAGCACTTACAGTTATCTTTAAAATGATTTCTCTTAATGTATATTTCTGCAGACACACTAATGCTAAAACAGTGTACTAAAATGACTTATTATTTCACATTTCTTTGAAGATCACGCACATGGAGTGCATCCAAAGATCACAGATAGATATATGGGGCAGATTAATGGCATTCTATTTGCATTTCAGAAATTCCAGTTTTGCCTTTACATAAGCCTTTGAATGTTGCAAAAATAAAAACATCTTGGAAACTGACCAAATTCTGCAACATGTTTACTGTTAGTTCTTTGTAGGGTCTGGGAGCTGCTAATGCTGTGATGCTAGTCTGACTGACCAGAATACAAGAAGTATCCATCCAAGGATCTCATGTTGGAAAAAAATAGAGAAAGCTTCAGTCCATTCTATTTACATTTCAGAAATTCCAGTTTTGCTACTACATGTGTCTTCAATTTTAATGTTTAATTTTCTTGGACACTGTCAAAACTTTCTTGGAAATTGTCAAAATTTTGCAACATGTTTACTGTTAGCTCTTTGTACTATAGTCATAGGGGTCTGGGAGCCGCTACTGCTGTGGTGCTAGTCTTACAGACCACAATAGAAAAAAAAGGAAATGGGTGAATTATTCCCCTTGGAGAGGTGTCGGATTCCACTGTCTCCTCTCTGGGATACTGGGAACCAGTGGGAGGGATTTTGTCTGTCCGACCTTCTTGGCACAGACTTCCAAAAACGTGACTGTGTTCTGTCAGCCTTTAAATCATACGTTAGTAGGCCAGATTTTTCCTCCAGACTTGTCCATATGTCTGTATACATGCCAACACACACTCATGTTTGTGGGAGACCTCTCTTTTCCTAGAAAGAGCAGTTTCCTTTCACAGAAACCTGGGACAGAGGCTGTTTTTTGTTCCTGGCTGTTTAATTTTCCACTCGCGATTCGTTGAAGTTTTTGGCAGCTGGCTGGACATTCGTCTGCTTAACTCAACGTGTGCAAAACAACACAACAAGAGAGTCGGATTTCAGTCGGCACGAATCCAAAACATCTGACCTACTTTAGATCTATACTAGGAGAATTCCATAGGCTTGTAATGTATAAACTTACCCTTTTTCTGTTTTGTCAGCAGCAAAACTGTACTCAAGGAAATCCGCCTAGAGTTGTATTTAACTAAACACCTTTTGTGTCACCGCAAAGGCAAAACGTATTATTATATTAGTATTATGGGTGACACTGTTGCAAAGGGTTGGATTGCCTTCATATTGTCACTGTGTCCTTGGACACTTCACCCACATTGGTTCCAAACATGTTCCTCGTGCAAACCCTGTCAAGTCTGTGCTTCTATATTGCTATTACTACTATTGAGTACTGTCACTGCAACTGCTATCTTGCATTATGTTATTTATTTGTCTGTCTGCTACTGTTACTGCTACTACTACTACTACTACTACTACTACTACTACGGTTACTACCTATCATACTGTAAGACTGCACTAGCTTTGCATAGACTCTCTCCTGATTTTAACATTCTGTATTTTGTAAGTACACTATATATTCTCTATTTCAAAACAGGAAGTGGTCCCCTCCTATCTGGCCACCTCTCCCATTCTGGCTGATGGGCCAATCCTGATGAGTTCCCTTTTGGGGAAGAGCTCTGGGCCCCCAGTGCAGACTCTGGGTGCCGCGGGGAACAACGGAGAGCTTGGCAGCATGTTAATGAAGAAGAGGAGGAAGAGGAGGAGGAAGACCCGGGCAGATAGCATGAGGAGAGAAGAGAGCGGAGAATACTCTGGGGATGAAGATATGTTCACTATCGATATCAGCTCAGATGAAGAAGAGATGGACAGCAGCAGGTGAGGGCAAGCGGGACGGAGGTGTAATATTCAACCAAGACAGACATGGAAAACACATTGTGCAATAATTCAGTATACAGTGTACTTTTTGTTCCAGCCTCAAGCCAGAATAAATGTAGAGGTTTGAATCCAAATGGAAATCAACACTAGAACTGTAATCTCTATGAATCATGTAGTGACAAATACCCGCCTTCATTAATTTAAAAGCTTTCCCACCGCAAGAAAAGTAAATATAAATGATAAAAACTAAAATACTGCATTGCATTTGTGTACAATTTTCTATGTCCTTGATTTGGCAGTTGTAGATAATGCACCCTGTGACTCTTAATGTCAAACATATGTCTCTGCTGTAGTTAGATACATGTGTTTGAGGAAAAGATGGGAAGTTTATCTGTGTGCGTGTATGAGACAGGCCCCCAGAGGTGACGCAGGCTCTAATTATTAACTCATGGAAAACATCCACTGCCCACTGTGAAGAACATTTTCACTAATTTTCTGCGTTTAAATATGGCATGTTTAGCCTTGTTTACAAACAAACTGCTGGCATGTGGAGCTGAATATGATCCTGAATCATGCACACTATGTTGGTTTGCAGCTGTACAAGTCATGCATTTGTGGTGAAAGAAGCTTGTAAAGTATTAGGCAGTGACAGGTTTAATTCATCATTACCTTGGCTATTGCCAACAATGTCAATGTCTTGTTATTTATACAGCGATGTAACACTAATCCAAGTCATTGAGCTCATAAAGCTTGTATTGCATTTGGAACATATGTTTAACTATAGCATGATATGCTGTACAAAGTGGGAGCAAAGTAGTGTGGTGTTAAATACTGATTTTACAGTATAATTAAAATACCTGCTAGTACTAATGTACATAGTGATTAGCACAATCAAAGATGTGATTAGCATCCAAATTTAGATTTATATTGTGAAAAATAAGTTGTCTGAATGTATGGAGTGTTTTTCAATTTTTAAGAAAGAGCAACCAGTACTACTGTTGTTCTTACTACTACCAAGCTAGTCATTTCTATCTAAAATACAAAATTACAGTGCAGGAAAATATATTACCCCTACTTCTTAAGTACTTTTCTTAACCTAGAAAAATGATCTAATTGCGCACTTCTATGTCACTCAATAACCAACCCCTTAGCTGCACCTTCTGTCAACAACCTCAAGTAACAAGTTGAGGCAGGGTCCACCCAAGTGGTTTTAGAAACTTGTGTTATCAAATAGGGATCCAAGTAAAAGCTTATTTTGTTCTTTTAGGTGTTTATCCCGGGAAGTTTCCAAAGAGGAGACCACTGGAGGTTCAGCTAGTGGTTCATTTAAACAGAATGGCATCTACCCTCGCTCAGATGGAGAATGGAGCCCATTGCAAAGGTATAATATTTTTATATGGACACAAAAACAAGTGTAAGAGGTCTATTACTAACAAAATTTTATTTTTCTCAGTCCTGGCAATTCACGTCCAACATCTCCTAAAAGTGACTCTGAACTCTTGTCTAAGCAATCAGATGCAGACAATCAAAATCCAACAATGCACTGGGCCTGGGGAGAGCTGCCGCAAGCTGCACCGGTAACCTAAATGTTCCAGGAGTTGTCCTCTGAAGTCTTTAGTACCTTAGACGTCTGTATTAAAATACTATCTCCTTATTATGAAACCTACTAATGCCTTAGTCATGGCCTCAAAAATGTTCAGAAAATTGTTCTTGATGTGTTTATAGCCTTGAAATAGACCACACTTAGTCCTGCCTAGTATCAATAATATAATACTATACGGATGGTTAGTTGTATTTCTGCATTTATATTGATCATTTTCTTTCTGCCTTCCTAGCCTTCTTTCTTGCCTGTAAAACCTGACCCATCTCCAGTCAGTCCTGTGTCCATCCCTGTGTCTGTGAACACGCACTTCCGAGTGATAAGCCACGAGTCCAATACAGAACAATGTGAACCCTGCTCTCAAATGCCAGCGCTCACAGTCCTAATGCCAGAGGAGACTGCCCAATCTGAGGAGGCAGAGGAGGGGATGGAGACACAGACTGAGGAGGTCCAGACAGGTCCAACTAGCGAGGCAGCCCGAATGATGATGGACCTGGATGAGACAGTGCCCCGGGTACCAAGCACAACTGATTCTCCTTCCAAGAAAAAAGGTAAAGTGTGATTTTTACATTCATGAAACATCCCCTATTGTATTGTACCAGATTCAAATGAGAGATGTTTGACGTACATTTTTATCCCAACAGAAAAGAGAAGCCGCCATCTTGGTTCTGACGGGATCTACCTGGATGACATCACAGGGCTGGAGCCTGAAGTAGCAGCACTGTATTTTCCTAAAAGGTATGATTCATATGTGTAAAAATGACTCCATATCTTCACCTGTCACATATCTTCAGCAAACGTTTTGTTACTGTGTTTTAATATTATTTTACAAAAGAAATCATTAAAGTATACAATAGCCATTCTTGTTCAAATAATTTTCTTTCACGCAATTTGTGGAGTATAAACGTCACTTATTAGCTCATTTATTGAACATTAGTATGTTTATGACAATAAGGTGAGCAACAAAGTGTAATTTAGTCATGCCAATCTATTATTGCAGGTTGCTTTTAGACTACATGGGAGAGAATTTTAAATTATGGGGGGCCACCATAGTCTCCACTATTAATGGGACACACCATACTACACCATTTCTTCATTGAGAAAAAACAAAAACCCCAAAACATTCACTTCACAATAATAAATACGGTTCTGTGACCGTTGTTTATTTGCTGGACCCTTCTCTTCAGTGATGGGGCAGCAGGAGTGAGGGGCATGGTGGATCCAGGTCGCCACGGCACTAGTTTGTCCCCGCAGTCCCTGAGCTCTGGAGGGGACAGTGGAGTGGACACTTACTGCGACCATATTGGAGACCTGCCCTCTATGGCCATCTCTCTGTGTGGAGGACTCTTGGACAACCGGGAAATCACTAATGGTATGTTTTTGGTACTAACCAAATATAAATGAACAGCACCGTAATTTCAACATTTGCTTAACTTGAAATTATTTTGTTCACATACAGAACAGTTTCATGCCAAGATCATCTCCTACCCACAATTTGTAACAAACCCATCACTTATTGATGATCCCAACTTAGTTGTGAAGATAGGTTCCAAGTAAGACACAAACTCTGAGCCTTTTTTATATTTTAAATGAACATAAATTTGTATATTTTTTCATCTTTTGGTTTTGTCTTCCCTAGATACTATAATTGGAGTACTGCAGCTCCTCTTATGCTGGCGATGCAGGCCTTTCAGAAACCACTGCCAAAGGTGAAAATCTGATACATTCATGGATCTTCCAGTCTGCTCACACAGCACAGGGAGTCTATGTGAGACTAGGGTAGTTTTATTACATAAGTGTAACTCCCCCTTCTGGCGAAAGCATGTACTACATCTTTTAATATGCAAGTCAATTATGATTTTATAAAATCTTTTATAACAAATGCCTACTTACTATCTATTCTGTCTCTGCTCTGATCCCTCTTATTTTGCCACTTTTATTTATTTCTTTATTAGTTCACTTGTATGAGTTATATGTATACAGCTTTAAGGTTCTTCTCCTGTTGTTTAAATGGAGTACTCGGCTACACCTCTGTATTTCAAAAAATCATCTTATATTTTCATGATACTATTACATCAGCGTCTGAATGTATTATGTTTACTCACACAATGTTAATTTAATGTAGCCTCATTGATTTATGGTCTGGTTTGGCTTTAGTTTGTAAGCGTGTCTTGTGTTTTGTTTTTGATTTACGTGTTTGGCCCCCTACAGGCTACAGTTGAGAACATCATGAAGGAAAAGATGCCCAAGAAAGGAGGACGATGGTGGTTTTCCTGGAGGGGCAGAAACAGCAGCTCCAAATCTGTAATTACAGCTAATTATTCCATGTTCCCTGTTGTGTAATAATTTTATTATTAACTTTAAACATGTTTTTGTAGGAGTCTGGCGCCTGTGGCTCCATGAATCAATCTGGTTCAATGTCAAGCAGGTATTTTAGTTTGATCAGATGCGATGTTTATTATAACTGAAGAAAAGCCAACAACCTTTAATCATTGCTAATACTATGATGCTTTAAATATATTTTGCAGAAAAGGAAGTACATATTTCATGTAGTGACTTTTCCACAATAATATAATTTATTACTGTGCTTTGTTTAGGCTACATACATTTATGTATTATTTACATTTGAGCATTTAAAATTGAATTTTTTGTGCTCTAACTTTTTATTCTTCCAGGCTCAAAGAAGAGTCATCTTCTAGTGATGATGAGCAAAGAGTGTCTGGCTCCATCCAATCAGATACAGGGCATCCATCTGGGGGCGTGTCCTACAAGAAGACCCTCAGACTCACTTCAGAACAGCTGGTAAAAGGACAATCTAAAGTACAATTCAGGTACTCATTCTGAATACCATGGCTAATATTGACACATCTTTCCCACCACAGATGTCCCTTCAGCTGCAGGATGGTCCCAACGATGTGGTCTTCAGCGTGACCACTCAGTACCAGGGTACGTGCCGCTGCCAGGGAACTATCTACCTCTGGAATTGGGATGACAAAATTATCATCTCGGATATCGATGGAACTATAACCAGGTTTGCCGTCAATATTTCCACACAGAACTTTTATCTTCTTACTCGCTTTGTATTGACCTGGCACAGATTTCTTTTTATCAAATACAGTCCAATATGAAACTCCAGGGGTGAGTTCACTATTGGGATTAAACCTGGAACTAAACCTGGAACTGAACTAGGATTAAACTAGGACTAGAACAGGACCAAATCAGGTCTATATCAGGACTAAACTGGGCTCAAAACACGACCAAAACAGGAGTGTGTACGCCATTTTAGTGTAGCAGTTTCAGTTTACTCCTAATTATAAATAAGCAATTTCCCATATCCTTTTCAAGCTAAAACATGGTGGCATTTGCACGGTGAGATTTAATCTTTTGAGTTTTACTGAGGCATAATTTCAACAGGCTTTTTGTTATTAAATATAACACCAGTGACTAGTGAAAAGCACATTATCCAACCTTTATCTCTAATGGGATTTGTCTCAAAGCAACATTTTCTTGTGTTTTATGTCAAACTTGAGCTAAAGTATTTTATTTGCCTGTAGATCTGACACTTTGGGCCATATTCTGCCGACCCTGGGAAAAGACTGGACTCATCAAGGCATTGCACACCTGTACCACAAAGTCAGCCAGTAAGTAGTTATGGTTGTAGTTGATTTGACTGGTTTTGATTTGTGTTGCTTTGTTTAGTTTGTTGAGATTTATTGGATCAAGAATTTCCATGTGGTTTCAATATACTTTTTTCTATATTCTAGTCTGTCCATGGAGTAAGATTTTTTTGTTGACTTCTGCATCCATTGACAGAAATAGTCATAGATATGACAGAATCTAAAATCTGAACTTGTTATAACTAATTAATGATTTTCCAAAAACCTTTTAACAGTATATGTTATTCATAATTATAATATTATATTGTCAGAAATGGCTACAAGTTCCTGTACTGCTCCGCCCGCGCTATTGGCATGGCCGATATGACACGAGGTTACCTGAACTGGGTGAATGAGAGAGGAACCATGCTCCCAATGGGCCCTGTGCTCCTGAGCCCCAGCAGCCTCTTCTCAGCTTTACACAGGTCTGTCTCACAATATTAGTTATCATTACAACATTGCGATATATGATGTACTAATGTTTTAATGTTTTAAAGGGAGGTGATTGAGAAGAAGCCCGAGAAGTTCAAAGTGGAGTGTCTGAATGATATCAAAAACCTCTTCCGTCCAAATACTCAGCCCTTCTATGCAGCATTTGGCAACAGACCTACGGTATGCACAAAATAAAAGAACCAATCATAGTTTTATTTAGACTTGAATGGTGGCATATTGGTTAGTGTTCCAATTTCCTGCCACATAACCAGGAGTTTGTGGGTCAATCTTTGTGCTAGCGTGAAGTTATAATACTGAATATATTTAGTATTAACCTTTAACCTTGCTGGAACTTCATGACCTTAACTAATTTCCATATTTTTTTAGGATGTGTTTTCCTATAAAGAAGTTGGTGTCCCGTTGAACAGAATATTTACAGTTAACCCTAAAGGTGAACTTGTACAAGAACACGCCAAGACCAACATTTCGTCGTAAGTTGTCACACTTTTTTGGATACTACTTTATAATAACTACACCTTAATCAGCCTACATAAAGCATGAACAAAAACATAATTCATAATGAACAAATAGTTCATTAAGAATGATTCAGGTTTAGTACCTACTTATGTTATGTTAAGGTCTTAGGGTTAGGAGTTAGGATATTAAGTAAGTACCGTAGTTGCTAAGCCTTAATCCTTAATAAACTATTTAGTCATTATAAATTAAGTCCTTCTTCATGACTATTAAAAGTGTAGTTATAACTACACTTTTAATTCACATATTGAGAAAGTATTGTAGCACTGTATAATATATTATACAGTGCTACAATACTTTCTCAATATGTGAATTAAAAGTGTAGTTATAACTACACTTTTAATTCACATATTGAGAAAGTATTGTAGCACTGTATAATATATTATACAGTGCTACAATACTTTCTCAATATGTGAATACGTATTGACATTTTTTCCCTGTAGTTACGTCCGTCTTGGGGAGGTGGTGGACCACGTCTTTCCACTGAAGGCACGATCATCTTCTTCAGATTTTCCTTGCTCCGACACCTTCAGTCATTTCACCTTTTGGAGGGAGAATCTGCCCCCAGTGGACCACCCGGGAATTCCACCTTCACAGCAGACTAGCCCCAGCAGCTGACTACCTGGGGCCTGAGAACAGTGTGCACAATATGTTTTATGTAAATGTAGAGAATGATTGCTGATAGAAAGGCAGAAACACTGTGAAAAATCCTAACGCACAAGATGGATGTAAGCGCACTTTGAGGAAATGTCTGTGTTTTTTTTGTTTTTTTTAAAATAATTTTTTTAGTCTAGTTAGACAAATATTTATAATGAGTACATTTAGGCAGCTTGATAAAAGTGATTTTAGCATGAACATGGATCTTTAAACTATAAAAGTTACAATATGCTAAACTTGTATGTTTTTAGACTGAACGTATATTACATAGTTGCTACATTAAAAAAGTTATAGTCATCTGTGTATAGTTGCACTTAACTAAGCATATGGATGCAGAAAATGTACACATAAGATTACGTTTATTCCAGTCATAGTAGCGCATTTTTAATATTGCTTAAGACTAATTTCAAAATAACACTTAAAGGAAGGTACATTAGGAAATTAATATTTATTGTAGAATTTGGATGACAAAAGCACAATGATAACGATGATGTTAATAATATGGTTTATTGCAGATTATATTTTTCTATACAAAGAAGCATGTATGATTGAACCATTTATTTTTGTGTTGCCTTGTTATGGCTCATTGTCTGAATTTTCCATATATGTTCCCACATCCACCTGTTAAGAATGTCTTATCATTGTTGCCATGAGAGAAAAGCTTACATTGTGAGACAAATATTAGATTTTAAAGTTATTATTCTTTCTGTGAAAGAGTCACATGTGGTTGCCTTTTGTTTCCAACAACTCAACTTTTGAATTCAATAAAAAAATACATTGTTACAGAATGCTGTTATTAGTCACTACAATGCATTACGTTATTGTTACTACTACTACTATTACTACTACTACTACGCCCGAGCACCAGAAGCTGGTGAAAGTTATCAAAATTTTTGACACGTCTTATGGTCTCTGTGTGGCGAAACTACAAAAATTGCACAGAATTTTGGAAATTTAGAATTTTTACAAATTGCTCTCATTTGCACAAACTCTGATTTCAGTGAAATTTGAATCAGGTGTTAAACTCCCTGCCATAGACTGTATACAGAAGTTTAAAGGTGTTAGAATGCGTGGATAAAGAGACCAATGCTCAAGTGGTTAGTGAAGAATCCTTTCATTTACATTTTCTACACTATGTAGGCACAACCACAGTCAAAAACTACAGTGAATCAAAAATACAGTGAATCACATTAAGTTCCATCAAAATCCTCTAATATGCCTTTAAGTGCAAAAAAAATCTGCCCTGCTTCTTGTTACCTGTCTGTTGCTCTTTTTACCCTAGAATGCTTCAAAAACAGTATGACAAACATATCTGTCAATATCATAAGCCCAATGGCTTGATGTAAAATGCTAAGGGGCGGGTGTTGCCATATCGGGTAGTAAACCAAACCAGAGTGGCTTGGTGAGTCATTTTTTAATACAATGTGGTTTACCTCAACATGTGCAAATTCCTTGTCTCATCACCAGAAATGACGAGCCTCATTGTAAACTTCTGTGCAGCAGACATGGACCGCGTGACCTCTGCTAACTTCTCTGACTCTTTGACTTCAGCTTGGCGGCTTTCACCGTTCTGCTGTGCCTGTAGTTCCTCATTTTAATCCTCAGGCCAAACTGGCATCTCAGAAAATTTGTCTTGGGCATGAAGTGCAAGGTGCATAGACATCAAATAGACAGATACAGTACACGCAACAGAATAAAAATAAAAATTACATACATTGCAGTACCACCTTATCATGGAGGGGTAGTACCTGAATGATCCTAGGAGCTATGTTGCCTGAGGCAGTATCCCCCTGGCAGGGTCTCCCATGGCAAACAGGTTGTAGGTGACGGGTCAGACTCAAAACAAGGGCCATGACGTTGCCCGATATGGCGCAGCTGAGTCTCCCGGCTGTGAAGCGTTCACCTGAACCGTTCCAGACCCCCTTTGGAAGGTAGTACCTCCAGTGGTCTGCTTTGGACCCCTAAAAGGGGGGAAACACTCAGGGTTTGCGCCGTACCGCCCCCGTACTGACCCTATGGAAGCAAGGCTAATATTGCAAAGCTGCTGGATTATTGTTCATCAGTGCCTTAGTAATCTCTATTTTAAATAATAAATAGTATTATATCCTTGCTGCACATACATATTTAAAGCTTAAACCAAATGTTTAATCGTTTCATGGCCGCTAGGAGAAATACTCATGTATCAAGCTCTTATTGGTGCTCATCCAGCCCTTTTTGTTCTCTCATGCCTCAACATTGATCACATCAATGCTCCCCTCCAACTCTGAATCTGATCCTCTTCACCATTCTTTTACCATTCTCTCACTATTCTCTCACCTTTCTCTGAAGAGGTTTTAGATGTCATCTATGCATGTTTGAGTTAGTGATCTCTTCCGGGCCCTATTCAAACCTTCCTTATGTTCAGCATGGATCTAAGACAGGAAGTCTTCCATACTGGATAAAAAAATCACCACATAAAAAAAAAATGAGAAAATTTTTTTTATGCAGTGAATTTTAATAGCCCTACCATATCCCTTACTGGCAGTGGCAGTAAGGGCTAGGGTAAGGTTATTGTTAGGTTAGGAGTTGGGGTTAGGCTAGGGGTTAGGGTAGGGTTAGGGTTATTTTAGGGGTTAGGGTGTTAGGGTAGAGTTAGGCTCAGGGGTAGAGTTAGGGGTTAGAGCTAAGTTTAGGCTGTAGTTAGGGCGAGGCGTGGCTTAGTTATAGGGGCGGAGCAGGGTGTGGCTTTGGCGCGGGTTGCGGCCATAGACTAACATGGTCCACGATAGGTATGTCCATAGACATGGACATAGCTAACCTGTTCCAAATAGGAAGTGAGCATGGGCGCACTTCCAGCTCCACTGTCTCTGGCTCCAATTCACTTTACATTGGAAACAGTCGCCCCCTCTCTCTGTAACTGCTGCTGTCAGGCTCGTCATGGTCTGAAAATGTTCGTATTGACCTGCTCTACATGATCCTGGTATTTTTTTATTTTTCTATTGTGTCTGTAACTCAAGATATGGACATTAATAACAGACAAATCAGGCGCCTTCTTTCCCCAAGGTCGCTCCCTGCAAAACCAGCTGTACAGGCGGGGAAGAGGACGTTACCTTCAACAGCCTCGCTCCGGATTGGCTCTTTAGTTGCTATGATACTGGTGGTCAGAATTCCTAATATACAACTTGGCTCCAAATTCTTCCCTATAAATGCTCTAACCTCAGTGAGCTTCATTGGACTGGAGCCGAACG
>KN477098.1:31600-57807 GCA_000787095.1 Periophthalmodon schlosseri | reverse complement strand
TAGACAAGAAAAAAAAACAAATTTCCAATTGTGATAAAAAGAGCAACATGTTTCATTTTCCTCTAAGGCAGAGCATAAAATGACACTTTTACTGCATATCTTTACAAATATATATGTGGTTTACCTCTCTCTCCATCTCAGTCTTTGTCAGTTGCATTTGTTTCAGTATTTGTGAACGTTGCTCCATTACTAGAGTCTTCTCATAAGTGTAGGCTGAGATGTCACTGTCAAGCTTACAACAACAAATAATAAACTTTTTTTTTTTTTACATTTTTCATCACAAAATAGCTTCAAATATTAAAGTAGTTTAAAATTTCACCATCTCCACCACTTCGACCATGGCATCTATTCGAAGGTGATAAAGGAATGTGATGAGATCTTTCTTCATCTGGATACTATTGTCATCCATTTGAGCAACAGTGAAAATGCGCATTTTACACTTCCTCCACACCTGAAGCATACCAGAAGCACACTGGGTAAACAAGGATCTGACAACTCCATTACAAATATTAATTCATTTTTATTAGTTATTAAGGACATATGATGCATAGTTAAGATAATAAAAATAATTGGCAGGAATACTGTGCAAATACAATGACAATAAGTATTACAGCATAATAAAAAAACCACAAATAATTTAAACTGGTTTATAGATGACCTAACAAACAGTGTTTAAGGGTGTTTCTTACCTTGTGCTGTCTCAGTAGAAAGGGCAGCAGCATCAGCATCCCTCCATCGTGAACAATCCACCACACATCGATGTGGCCCTCGGTGAAACGTTCTCCATTTGAGGGATAACTAGAGATATTTTTAGGAACCAACAGAGCCAGACTGGAAATAGTTGTTTCCCTAACCACCTCTGCAGGGGATAAATCCATGGTTAATACAATCTATATTTGTGTATAAAGAATCTTTTTGACTGATAGTAATTTAGAGCAAGATGATTAATTATTTTAAGCCAATAAAATCCTCAACACATAATTGCCCACCTATACCTTTATTTTTGCTATTTTACAAATTCTGAGTTTGTGGATCAGTGGATGTGGAATTGTTGAAATGAAGAATTACTTACCAATAAAGTTTCTGAATTGCTGGTTGTATTGTGGCTGTTTCCAATTATGAGGCCAGCTGACCATCACTGTGTTGTGTTTAAGGCCTCCAAGACCCCCAACCTGGACCAGGTGGGATGTCCCATCTCTGAGACTGGAGGAGACTACTACCTGAGAGAAGCCCTTCACCTTCTCTGTCTCCATCAACTTTCTCAGGGCCTGGACACACACAATTATGTGCAAAATAATAAAATTACGTGTAAAGAACCATATTGTCAGGATTTGGGCCATATGTTTAACAGCTGGTCATAATCAAGGCAAAGAATGGTTTGAAATGTGTCTGAATCAATATAAAGCATGTGAATTTTCTTTTGAAGTGAAAAATTTCAGTGGTACTATTGTAAGTAACTATAATCAGTAAAGCAGTGTAGACTGACCTGGTCTGCTCTCTGGGCCTCGATGTAGTTGTCCAGGAATGTGCCTTGAACGGAGGTACCAACGATGGTGAGGCCTTTTCCTGCTTTGAGCTGATTAGTCAGAGAGAGGAGACGAGGCTGCTCCACGTTCTGCTCAGAGTCCAAACTCATCAAGACCAGGAGCTGAGGCCTGACATACATAAACAAAGAGCATATCAGCTCACACATTGTTATTACATACAGTTGTGTTTAGTGCCTATTGCCTGTTGACCCCAACACTCTCATCTTATCCAGGATTAATTTCATTGTGACAGGCAGGATGTACACATAGAGCTCGATGTAGATGTAAAGTGCTCAGACCTCCAGTTCTTGGTGTGTGGTGGGCCTTCCTCAAGCCTCATCAGAGCGAATCGAGCAGCACTGAGAGATATGCCACGTATCCCATCACCCCACTCCTTCTCAGCTCTGTGAAAAAAAAAAATCATACAATGTTCCACAAATGCCCAATCTACAATAAACATGACAATAACCAATACTCACCCACAGAACTCAATGTATTTGTAAATGCACGTGGCAATGCCCATGGCTACTATGGCATAATACCAGGAACACATGAACATGAGAGACAGACAGAGGCTCATGCCCAAGAAAGACAGAGTCCTGGAAGAGACAATTACAGGGCTATTAATATAGCAAATGAAATATTCAATTCTGTCAACTGGACAAAGTCCAGTTAGGCAGTGCTGGTGTTCTATTTTAATCACACTTGCTTTATGCTAATTCAATTTTATATGCACTTGTTCATTTAGGAATACATTTTGTATTGATTCTCCCAAATACATTTTTGTTTTAAATAATCTTCCGACTTTTTTACAGATAAAAAAGTATAAAACTACAAAGCTAAAAGCTAAATTTTATCAAATTTACAATTTCACATGAAGTTAATAAGTTCTACTGCTCTGCATATTTCACATTTTATATTTGCTTCATAATGATTATGATAAACATGACCTCACCAGTGATAAAACTTGAAGCGAGGCCTCCAGTTTGGAGTTCTCAGCAAGGTTTGTAGGGCACAGGCCAGATTCACAAACATATAGCACATCAAGAAAAACCTTACAAAAAGAGAAGATGTTATGAACATACAGCTATTAAATGCATATACATATTGCTTATTGTGCACACATGGAGAGGATGGGAGCAACTGAATCCAGAGAGGCGATGAGGATGCCAATCTCACAAATGCTGGCAGTGAGCAGAAGGGCCCAGGTTGGCTCTCCATTCGCTTTGCCATGTCCAAACACCTGGTGCAAAAGAATAACGTGCACTTCTAGTTCATTTCATACAAAGACTTCCGAAAAATATCCTCAGGGTGTCTTTAGTTTTATTGATCAGATCTCAAATAAAAATAAAAATAAAAATAATAAATAAAAATATCAAATAAAAATATTTGGAATATTGTATTAAATATTACGTAAACTTTTACTTCTGGGAAAATAAGTTTTTTTGTTTTTTTTTTACTTCATCTTCATGCAAGCTATAATTTTCTATGCCAAAAATTAGACATCTGACATAGCAATTAATATAATAATGGATTCATTCTGTGTATAGCCATACTCACCCTGAGAAAAGGAATGATGCCGTCTCGAGAAATGGCCTGTAGGAGGCGTGGAGCCCCAGTCAAACTCTGCAGACCTGCTCCACAAGTGGAAAAAAACGAACCAAACACAATCACCCACGGCGACGGCCAAGCCAGAGTACCAATGACCAGGTTACCATTCACCCCTTCACCAAATCTACAGAGAAGTGCTAGAATTAGTCAGCTGGCAAGCTGCACCAAACATTTTGTTTCATATTTTTAAATGACCAACTTGTCTCTCAGGACTATTCCCTCTATACAAGCTCCAAACAGCACCACACAAGACATATCTGAGGTTAAAATGTTAAATCTTTTAACAGATTACAGATTACCTTGGCATAGTAATCATGATTCATAATATAAACATAACTACAGTGCACATTCTTAAGTTGAGATGGCAAGGATACACACTGTAGATGTTGTGGTAATGGCTGCAATGGTACCAATAGGGATTGATTTTTGAGCATCTTTCAAGTCTCCTGACCGATTTGATCCTGCCATTATGCCTAAAGCAAAAATAAAGAAAATATACAAAAATAAGTCTCATTCCAAATTCTGCAAGGTTAGCATTGGTTAAGATGGCATTTTTACTGCACTCACCTGTGACAGAAGGGAAGTAAATCCCCACCAAAAGTGTAAAAAAGCTGGTGATGTCTGCGAGCACATATCGCCCCGAGTTAGTGGTGGGACTGTCTGGGTCTTGTTCAGACAAAACATCTTTCTTCTCCAACATCATGCCCTTTTCAAGATAGTTACTAAAAAGATTTTCTGAAATAGACAGAACAGAAGAGTGATATAGATACCATTTATTGGTTCTTGTTTTAAATGCTTGCCTCTACCTGACAGGATGCCACTGGTCACCCCTGGAATGCCTTGAATTTCTGTGACATTGTTGTTCGTGAAATATTCGTCACATGTGGCGTTAAGAGCATCTGAATCGCAGAAGGACAGCCACAGTTTGGTGGTGATGGTCTCATTGTTTATTTCAATTACCTTTGCACAAACGTCATAGCTTTTGGAGAGAAGCGTACGGTTTCCCAGAAGACACACACTGCAAGAATAAAAAGATATTAATAAAATGTACAATTAATAGTTCAGTAATACATTTTTTTTTTTAAATAATATGGCAAAATGTATTGTAGATCTGGGTACTTACGGGAACAGTGGCGGTTCTATGATTGTATTGATAACTCCAGCATAGACAGCCAAAATGGACAGGATCACACAAGCAAGGAAGACCAACGCTAGTTTATTCACATATTTGACCCCCACAAATACCACCAGTGCCATGAAGCTCAGGACGATGGTGCCATAGACCCTCATGTTGTTGAGGAGCGCTATCTCTGCCTCTGCTCCTTCCAGCCCTTCCAGTTTAAATATAGCAGCTTGAGGAACTATATAAATCTGCAAGAGAAATGCATCAGAAATTACAGAAATTATTGTTATTAAAGTGAAAGCTGTCAATGAAATTCTGTCAAGTAAATGCATTTAAGTCTTCAGTCATGTAAGTTAGTAATGCTGTTACTAGTAGAACAATTATTACCAACTACGTCACTGATGTGCCAAACGTCCTTAGAGATGCATTAGCAAAAACAATACAAAAAGTAAATAAAAGAGAAGTGGAACAACTCAGTAAACTGTTGGATCAGTACTACATTTATCACTTTATAGTGTCAGAATACTTTTAAATGAATGCTAAGTTTAGTATTTTCATCTTAAAATTTCCATTGGTTTAAAGTTAGGCTAACTGAAAATCTCTTTGAGGTCTCTTTAACCTCCTGAGACCTGTGTCCTCATATGTGGACAACACATTTTGGGTTGTCTAGGCCACAATATTTTTTTTTTCTACAAGGTCCTGGTGTCCACATATGAGGTCATTAAACTGCCACTTAGTGATGACAGAAGAGTATAACACATTATAGTTTAGATTCAAGATGGACTTTGTTAAAGGCACATGTCTTCACCTGTTAGAAGCTCTTCAAATGAGCCACACTGTTCCAAGACGCACAATTCTTGTTTCTCATTTTGTTTTTACTCAGGAACAATGTTGCTGTGATCAGGCACTTAACAAATAGTTTTTGCAAATCATTATTTAAATGTGACTTTATTGTTTGCCATTTGTTTGCTATTGTTTGCTATGACATCATTTTTCTCATAATGTAAAAAGATAATTCTTTGTTTTTAAACTCATCAGCTCCCAGTCAGCCCAAATAAAAAAGAGAAAAAAAGAATAAAGCAGCCATGAAGAGTTCAGGTCTCAGGAGGATAATACAGTTGTAACACACACAAATTTTATTATACATTCCTGTTTAAAAATCCAAATTGCATATTTTCTTACCAGTAATATTTCTATACAGCCCAGTATGTACATGGCGCCTGCAAATGTGGTACCCAGATAAAAGCAGATTCCAACTGCTCCTCCAAACTCCGGGCCGAGAGAACGTGATATCATGTAGTAAGAGCCTCCAGCTGAAAGACAAACATTAGTTCATTAGTTTATTAGTTTATAAAAAAAAGTCTTCCTACAAAGGTATACTTTTGAATGACTCACTGACCTGGGACAACTCCATTAGTGGCAATGGCACTCATCGAGATGGCTGTGAGCATGGTCTGGATTCAAACAAACAGGGCAGGGAAGCGACAGCAGGTGGAAATGTGAAACAGTGAGGCCTTTAACAACATAGAGAGCACAGACCCCTGGCAGACAGCCTGCCACATCTGGTCACATGATACGTTTAGATCACACTTGACACAAAAGTGCATGTTTGGATGAGGGAGGTTTGGTATTTGAGAGGAAGCTTTTGTAGGTAAATTTTTTGAGGTCAGACGTTAAAAAGTTTTATATGTTCTTTTTTAACTTTCCCTTTTTTATTTTAACTTTTTGATTTTTTTTTACAAAAATATGTGATGTGTTTGGAACCCCAGAAGTAACTGGAAAATGTCTCAACAATAGTACTAAATATCACAAAGTATAATGTACTGTATGTATTTTCAATCTACTGTGGCTGATGGAGGGCTGGTCTGTGCTTACTTTGAAATATTTTTAAAAATTGAACTTTGAATAAAAATACATTTACCAGTATCAATGAAGAATCTATTTTCCTGAAGATGTGAGACAGGCCTCTACTTTGACAATGTTTAAATCCAGGCTCAAAACGGTTCTGTTTAGCTGTGCTTATGACTGAAAGGTTTTTATTCTGTACTCTTCTCTTTTAATGTTAATTTGATGACGATTATTTTTGTTTTGATATGTTGTATTGTGATTTTAATGTCTTTGTTATTTTGTAAAGCACTTTGAATTACTTTGTGTATGAATTGTGCTATACAAATAAACTTGCCTTGCCTTGCCTATGTATGTACTACAGATAAATGGCTGATGAGGGACTGGCGTGAAAGCTGTAAATTCATAATCAGTGAAAATCTGTGTGACCAGATTGGCTGAGAGAGAGGTATTTTCGGGATAAAGGCCTTCATCTGGGATTTACCATGTCACCTCTGTGCATCTGTGCAATGCAAATTAAATGAAGAGACTCTGTGTTGTAACAGGTTGTAACTAATCACATAGGCTGATAACTGTACATGCGCAGATTGAAATGAAATATGTTTATTTTTGTCAGCTATACATTGCCTTTTTTGATTAAGCAGATGTTTACACGCAAAATGTTCACCATAAGAGCACTGGGTAGATTCTGAAAATCTGAATAATCAGATAAGCCAATTATTAGATCTGATTTTTGGTATGTATTTACATGTATTGTATGTATTTACATGGCCAAGAGAACTCTGATTATCAAAAATGTATTGTTTAGTTGTATTTGGAAGACAAAGTATGATGCATTTTAAAATAATTTAACTTGAACCTTAATTTAACTTGAACCATTTTCCTTTTCATTTTTGTTTTTGCCACATTTGCCCCGTTTTTGCATAATTTTCTTTGTCAAAACTCACACAGTTTAACTGTTTACATGATATTTCAATAATCTGATTAACTCCAGAAATCAGATAATGATCAGATTTTTGGTGTGCATGTAAGCATAGCCACTGTTACATAATACCATAAACATGACAAACTGACCGTGGAGCAGCACATAAAGACGATGATAAAAGAACCCAAGACTCCACCAATTCCCACCATCCATGTCATCCTCAGGAACAGGATTACACCGAATATGTTCTGGATACAGGGCAAGTACACGCCCATCAGTGTGCCCAACTGTGGAGCCTGAGGGAACACAATACTGTGTGTGGGTCATATTATCAAAGGAAATAATACCACATAATTTTAAGATATCTGCATTCTCTTTTCTTATAGCAATCAATGTCATACCCTCTTTAAATAAATCCACAAATCCCCTGTTTGGTCTTGATGTAGTAAATTCAAATGTTATGTCCCTAACTTACAATGATTAATAATTATAAAGACTGACCTTAACAGGTTGTTTGGTGGCTCGTGGAGCTTCCTCATTGTTCTCAGCCTCCTCGTGCTCCTTGCTGCCTGTTGGTAAGTTGGAGTAGTTGGCAAGACTGGAGAGTAGAGAGGACACCATCGGACTGGTATCCATTTCCTCCTGCCAATCAAGACGTACATTGAAATAGTTAGTTACTTAGTTTGTAGTTACAACTAGATACTACTACAAACCTCAAACAAAGCCATGTTCTTGCCATCATAGTGTTGGCTCTTCTCCACATTACTGTTGATGAATGGACTGGTTTCTTTTGGGATCCCATCACCTAAACACAAAAAAAAAAAACACAAAAACTAATCCTTCAGCAAAAGCACCCCACATAACTAGTTACTTTTACAAGATCACCTACTTGCATTGTAATTATATAATTACATTGTAATTACAAAGTAAAACGCTACAATGCTTATATCAAATTCTCCTCCTACATTTTCCTATCTCACACCAGCAAATTTGGGCATAAAATGTTTGATTTGACTTACAATATATTTAATACAATAGGAATATTTAATATGTAACAATACATATCAATGCATAGTTTGTTTGATCTCTGCAGTTTCTTGTTATCCTTTTGAACTCTAAAATTAAGCACAGCATTGTCTCAGTTGATTCTTAACTTCAGTGGCCTCAACGGCCTCAATAAAGTTCTGATCAAACCGGGACACATTACCCAAACTGACCCCTGACTCAGCACCTTTGCCCCAGGGCGCCGTTTGTTCCTCTAATTGTGTTCTGATCCACTTGCCTGTCTTCACTGCTGCATTATTACTCACATCTTGATATGTCAGTTCTGCTGCAACTGCTGTTGTGATATTAGGCTGTAAAAAATAAAACTGAATAGTTGTGAGCTATACTGTGAGGACGCATTGGTAATCTATGACAGTTAAAAGCACTGGTCAAAAGTGCACTAGCTGAAAGCAGTGCCGGGTACCAATTTACCCCTTAGATGTGGCATGGCTATTACAAAAAGGACAGTTTATACCGGCTTTTAAGAGCTTAATAGGGCATGGGCTTTAAGGGATTACTGAGCAGCTGCTGGAGGTCACAAATGAAGACTGAAATTAACTTTTATGTGAGAGAAAAAGTCATTATTTTCCACATAGCATGGAATAATAAGATATGACACAGTCATATCAGGGGTTCCCAAACTTTTCAGTCCGGGACTCCCAAAATGACCATGAAACCAGCTCGAGACCGCCACTGCAAAATTTAGCGCATGGAATAATTAAAATCTACAAAACATTTCACATCAGGTTTAACATTGTATTTATGTAAGAAGTTTACCTAATTGCACTAAACTGTTATCAGTGACAAATAGATTAAATAGTTTTTCTTTTAGAAACTATGAACCAGTTACTCAGCGTTCTTAAAAATGGCCCCTTACCTTAGTGGCTTGTGATAACCTCTTGGTGAATGGCAAACCACCCTTTTCCCTACCATAACAAAAGTTTTTGACACTTTAACTTTTTTGTTAGATTTTCTTGACAAGACAACTTGTTATGTTATTGCCTTGCCTGGAATGTTCCACAGTATGACACTGAACAAATCTATCTCCATGGAGAATTTCAGGCAATGCTACTAAGTTACAGTTAGTTATGAGGTGGGTAGCAGCCTACTCAGTTACATTTACTCAATTACATTTACTTGACAAACTTTTTAAAGAAATTGTACTTTTCAGAGTACTTTTCTCTAGTATTTTGGAGTGACAGTACTCTTAGGTTGCTTGAGTAAACGATTTGGTTGCTCTTCTCACTGTGAGTAAGTCTACAAGTCACAAAAGTGTTATATTGACAATATGAAATTATTAGTCCTGAGCGCCAGAAGCTGGGAAAGGGCCTATTAGTATCACAAAGTGATGCTAATAATAGCTGCTAAGTGAACTGACCTAAGAATGTGCTACCGTTTTCTGAAAATGTATAGTTTATTAGCTAAAAAAAAGTGGAACATTGTTCTTGTATCAGAATATTCTTCTTCTTTCTTTCTTATTATTTTTGTTGGGACGGTGAACAATATACAAATATTATACATTGCTTACTTTCTTACAAAGGTACAAAACATTCTGTTTCTCATGCAACAGTTATTCAGTCATTTAGTCACAATTCATTTCAGTCACTTTTCGGTCATTTTGGTCAAGGCCACATCTCTTCTCTGTAGCCTCCTTTCATACAGGAGTGTATGACTCCCATTAAGAGAGGCCCATAAAAACTCAGGTGTAATCTCACTTTGTTAAACTCTGCTTTAGACTCTGCTTTGAATTTTGCTGGATGCTGCCTTTAACCTGACTGTATTTCTGTAACCGACAATAAAGATCTACAGAACATTCCAGTGCCTCTGCGCCTCTTCATGCAACAGAACAGAAACTGACAGGCCCAACCCCATTATTTTTCACCCAGTGAACAATGGTGAAAATTCACATTGAAAAACATTACCAACTATTAAAACTTGCACTTCTCGACATTCTGGCTATTTCCAATTTACGAAAAACAAAAAAAATACACAAAAAAATGACATTAGGGTATAGGGACGAGGCCAAAAATGTGCACGCACAATCATGAAATTTGACACAGAAGTAGATTGTGACAAGACAATTAAAAAACATTATTACGTCAATTCCATCCGCTCAACCAGGGCTCAGCCATATTGGATTAAACTTTGCTAAGCATGACTCATCATTTTTTTTGTAAACATACTTTTACAAACTCCTCCTAGGGCGTTCACACAACAGGCTCAAATTTGGTACACATTAAGGGGCGGGACATCAAAATTTATCCAAATTTTTTTTACACAAATTTACGGTTTCTGTGTGGCGAAGCTGCAAAAAATGTCCAGAATTTTGGAAATTTAGAATTTTTTTTAAATTGCTCCCATTTGCACAAACAAACTCTGATTTTAGTGAAATTTGAATCAGACTGCCTGCCCTAAAGCTATTTAATGTGAAAACATGGAATGTGGCGCATTAGCGCCCCTACAGAAACTATATTTAATATGGGGAGAAAAAATATTTAGGTAGATTTTAGTTTTAAAATTTTCTGAAATTTTGCACAAAATTCATTTTAGGCTTTCTGATCACAAAATAAATGCCCCCCATGCCATATTTTTTTTAGAGCGTAGCCATAGCCATGACAGAAACTCTCCATGCCATTCTAATGATAATGTTAGGGCTTAGGGTAGGGTTATTTTAGGGGTTAGGGTGTAAGGGTAGGGTTAGGGGTAAGGTTAGGGTCAAGGCCAGGGTCACATTTAGGGGTTAAGGTAGGGTTAGGCTAAGGGGTAGGGTTAGGGTTTAGATCTAGGTTTAGGTTAGAGTTAGGGCGAGGCGTGGTTTAGGTGTAGGTGTGGAGCGCCAGCGCAGGCGAGGACCAATCATGGCTGCTTGTAGCTATATTTTGAAGTATGCATAAGTAGTGGTGGTAGGTGGAAACGCACAAATATCCATTTAGAACCCTTAATTCGCTCGCTTGATGTATGCGCATAACAGTTAAAGCGCATTTTGGAAGGTGGAAATGCATTTAGCCACATAAATTCATGAAGCGAATACAAAACACCTCCCAAGTAGCACAGTTAAGCATCGCTGCAATAGTGCGATGCGTGAGGTTGAAGCTAAAAACACAAGACCAACTAATAACTTTCCCAGAGACACATGTGCTGTCTAATCTTCATTAGTGAGTAGGCCTGTCACATAATAACTATAATTACTATAGCGACTGATCGATCAATATATGAAAGCTGGAACAATAATTTGTGGGGTCAGTATTTATCTGTAGGCCTACATTTTCTTTGCACCACTGGGAATTTTTTGCTTTTGCTCTTTGCTTATTTTTTGGCTATATGATAAGATTTGGCTACATGATAAGGTTGAATTTATGACTTCTATGACTCATTGAAGTTTGTTGAAATAGCAAAAAAGTAGTCACCAGAAATAATATTGACGTTGTAAAAGATAGTCACCTCTAATCTCAAAAACGCGTGTGGCATTTAACTTTAGGCAGCAAGAAGTTGGCTATGCAGCAAGTTAATACAGCTGTTCTCTCGGTTAAGTAACGCTAAATTGTTATTAAAGCAACGAAGAAGCACAGCGATCTGCAAAAGCTAATATATATTATTTTAATTATTATTATTTTACACTCAGTTCATGGAGACCTGTATCCCTTATGGGGACAAAATATAGAAATCAGCTCCCAATTAAGTAAATCCTTTATTATCTAATCGATAACATGATTTAAAGTTAAAATGGGCAATGTGTTAATAGATTGTATGGTTTAAGTTAAGGTTAGGCAAGTAATAACTTGAGGTTAGGATCAGACTCCAGGAAATGAGCGAAGTCAATGTAAGCCTGTGTGTGTGTGTGTGTGTGTGTGTGTGTGTGTTTGTGTGTGTGTTAGCCAGGCTACAGCTTTGGCCCTTCAGAGTCTGAAATCAATTTACACATGTACAGCCTCAGCAAGTACAAACAACACTGGTCCGGTGTGTTGAAATCAGCACATGAAGTTATGTCTTGTATTTTCAGGTTTAACACTCAATTGAGAAAAGAAAACACAATGTGACATCCAGTCAGCCATCTCCCAAAGGAAAACACAGAGCCTTCATCTTACGGTTTGTGGTCTTATTATCTTTACAGTTTTTAGATGTTCTTCAAAATTAAAGGTAGAGACTTTAACACTGGTGATTGTACAGAGATCCATACTTGAAATACAGAATGCCCTCTTAGTCTTGGGTATGGGAATGGGGTGTTTTGAGTTTGGCCTAGTCACTAGGAAATACCCAATAGTAAGAACAATCACTGTGGTGATTATAATAGATCTAAAACAGATTTAAACAGATGATACTGAACGTGACATTGTCAGGCTTTTTCAATATCATGGTATATCATCGATTTATCAGTCAACTTTAATGTATGTAAATCATGCACACTTTTAGCCCATGAACAGTGAGTGCTATTTGAACTGCTTTGAAGTGCTGCATTATGTAGTATTACATATGAGGCTTGCCTGTGCCTCTTAATCACATCACATTCAGTTTTTACTAGGAAGCAGTCCAATAATCCAAGGTGAAATGGACTGTTGGCTTGAAGCTCAGGACAGTAGAGTATATGAAGTACTGCTCTTTACGGAACAATAGAATGAAATGACTTCACCATAAGTGTGTGAGTGCAACATGTAAAGCACATTATTATACAAGATGCCCGGGCCTCTTTAATCCAACTCAGACAGTGTGACCTCCTCACTCTTTATATGGATTATTTACTATTTCAAACACTCTTTTGAGCTGCTATTGAGATTTTGTTCGAGGGATTACACAAATCACTGATGTGGCTTAACTTCTGCAGCCTGCTCCGGTCACCTACAATCATGCAAGAGTTTAAACCGTCAGTATGACATGCTGAACTTGGACCATAGAGATTATAGATTATAGGTTGAAGTGCATTTAGCAAAATTTCCAAAACTATTTTAGATGTTGCATGCCCAGTTAAAAAAAAAAAAAAAAAAAAGCCGGAAGGGAAATGTCATCATTAATAAAGACAACAAGGGGCAATGTATTTGCAGACCACGGGCCAGATGCAGTTGTTATGCAATGTATACATTGTTCTGCTCTTTGTGTACTCCTTGTTCTCAGTCAATCGGATAAATGAAGGTTAAATAAATAAAAATTGTTTAGCTTTGGTGGTTTGGTTCATCTTTAACTTTAGATATCGTCTATGCTACTCAGTTATTAGTTATCTGTATTGAATCCATAGCAATAGTTTAAGTTCTAACTGTCTTTGTGGCTCTATAATTCTCTTGGTAGCTTTGTATTAACGTATGGGCAATCAGGCAAATTGATTCAAACACCAATGGATGAACCAACAACATCTGGCCAACAGATTAGTGCAAATTCAGTTGGCATGTGAGGATGAGTGGCATATGAATGTAAAATAACAACTATATTGTAATAATTGTGCTGAAGGCTGTGATTAGTATTACATACTGAATGTAAAATGTTCAATTTAAAATGAAATGTTCAATTTAAAATGTTCACTTTAAAATAAAATGCAGGTATTACTTAGGTACCATCAAGAAAAAATTATTTTGTAGTTTCTTCCTGTGGAAAAAAGACATCAGTAATGAATTTGAACCATTAGATTAAAATCTAAATGGCTTTATTCATTTGATATATCGGTTGCAAAGCCCCAGCTTTATACTGAAGTGTGTGGTTTTGTACAGGGTTTTGTTGGCCTAAACTATGACATTTATATGGCCTATTTACCCTAGCTGCAGCTGATCCAGATGTTACAGCTGACTTTAGACGGTAGTGGTCCAGTTTAAACCCACCAACTTCAAAGTGTGATAAGTTGCTTCTCTGGCTTTATGAGATGTGTTAAATCTGATATGTGAACTGTGATGATCAGAATCCTTCAATGTGATCAATGACATGGCTGTGGTTAGTTACAATTACCAAAAATATGGTAATATGTAATGTAATTAGATGTTTAGAGTTCAAGTTTCATCTTGGGCAGTGCTAAATTGTGTCTTGTTGTGGTGTGGCTTTTATGAACTTCATTTGTAGTTTGATTGGTCTCCAAACAATGACTTTTAAAATGCAAATGTCACTGTTCTTCAGATCCTGCAATTTAATGCCATGGGGATCAGTTACTTTCATTTACACTTTGTACAGTAAAGTGTCTTGTTGCTGGTACTGTTGCAGACTTTAGTTCTTATCTCTAATCTTTTGCCCGTTCTTTACACTACAACTGTATAGGTTAACCTATAGTTTTAAAAACTGACTGGAGAGTGCTCAATTTACAGTTTTGTTTGTGGGCTAGCTGCCTGTTGGGCTGGTAATTAAGAAGATAATTATTCATGGCCTATTGACTTAATTTGGTTAATATCTTACTTGGGATTAAAACAAACAAACAAACAAAGCTACTTTTTTAGCTTGTTCTTTTTGCATAAAAACATTGTGCATAGTAGATAAGATTTTACAAGCAGGCTTACAAATATATTCCTCTCTAGATATCCACTTTTTTAGTCTTTTTTTTTTTTTTTTTTTTTTTTTTTAGAAATGTTTAAAAGGACATTTTACACTATAATTTGACTAAAGGATAACACAGCATCCAGCCCTGGGTCTGCAGCTGATTGGGGGAAGCCCTCTTCTCGACCTCAGGCACGACTCTGGGACAGACATGTTTCCACAGAGAGGAAATGGAGTGTCTAGAGAATGATGGTTTAAACTGAGGAGGTGAAACAAGGCAAAGACCTACTTTACAGTAGCATGTTAGCATGTGAAACAGATTGGCTCTGCTTTACGCGTGAAGAAAGACATGCCATACAGATTAGATTTCAACAAATAATGACATTTGCATTAATATCAAAATATTAAATATGCACATTTTTATTTTTTAGTTTGTTGAAAAACTGCTATTAGATTTACCCATAAATATGTGCTTTGTGTCTAAGTGCTATGACACAGCTCACAGGTAAAATTATACTAAATAAATAAATAACTAGTTTATGTATTTATTTCCTACATATGTCAAGCCATACCTGTATTATTTTTGCTTTTTGCATTGTCTGAAATAATAAATGAAAATACCAGTATCACAAATAACAACATTTGATTATTGTTTAAAACACACACACACACGGCTCCTGTCATTCAGTCACACATGCAGCACACACCTCCTTCTGAGGTGCTGTGTTTTCGTCACTCACCCTGGATGTTGGGTCCCCCCTCTCCCTCCTCGCCATCTGTCTTGTTGTTCTGCATCCTCTCCCCTCCTCAGGCAGTGCACTATGGACACCACTATGGAACTGCTCTCTTCAGAACAGATCTATTCTTCTTTTCTCTTGCTTGGTAAAAAAGCATCAGACAGGAATGCAGTAGGTGATCCTGTCTCTGTAGTGTTGTGTAGAGTCTGCAGGGGAGCACGCTGCTCTCTCACATGCACGTCCCTGTGTCTCTGTGCGCGCACTTGCCCCCAGTCAGTTAAAGCCTGATGACTGCATTCATCATGTATTCAGAAGGTATTATCTGCCGGGTCCCTCCCCTCATCCCTCACGCATGTTCATCATCGTCCATCTCATCAGCAGAGAGGGATTGACAATCATGTCAGCCTTCTTAGATTAAGCATCTCTTTTGATGTTCTTTTCAGACCAAAGTCCATTTCATTTCAGTGCATTCATACTTGCTTTTGTTATCATTGCCCCCTAAGTCTTTTTTTTTATATTTGACTCAGTCCATTATCTGTCCCACTGCTCCAGGCTGTACTTTTAATATGCTATATTCAAGCACATGTCTTCCATTGGAAATGTACAGTGGCTAACCTTTACAACTAAGATTTGAAAATTTCCAAATGTTACTAGAAAGTAATCATGCCTCAATTTGTTGCTCTCTAACCATTTAAAAATATATTACAGAATTGTCTCTTTGTGCTGGTCCAAATTCTGTAATGTGATGGCTGTGCAGGAGAGAGCATAAAACCTTTCAAAATCCATATGCAAATGACTGCACACCAGGATGCTGATGATTTATTTTGGTGACCCTGGTTGGAAAAGGCCAAAAGGGAACAAGGTAATAACAATTGACAGTGATTGTCCTCCTGCCCATGCAGATGCATTGTGATGTGTGGAAAATATTTCTAGTTTCTTGGAGATATTTTGACCAATGAAAGCATTAATAGAAGTGAAACTGACCTCATAAGAACTTAAAATTTCGGACTAGTAGACTCTGGTTAAAATTATGTAATAATTAATGATACTAAAAACTGGAGACTTAAAGATGTGTCATGGTGCTGAGATCAACATGAAATGTATGTTGCAATTTTAAAATAATATTATTTTTATACAGACTTTCCAAAGTCGTTAGGTCTATTATTATTAGGCCAGAGCCAATTTGTTTACAGTTTCTATTTGTTGACTAGGTCTGTTGAACTACACTACACAAGTGTGAACTGTGCCTGAGTCATATTTTGCATAATCGTTGAGGCCCCTAATGGGTGCTCCCACGCCTATTAGCATACTGGTTATCACTAATGGTTTCCTTGTTTTGATTTAGGTCTGAGGATGGAGTTATAAATAGGATAAATGATGTGGGGGGCTCAGACATCATTTATCCCCTATTTATAACTGTAAACAAATAGGTTTGTTAGTGTCAGTGTAGTTAGCTTCTCCCTTCAGATAGATATAAGGCAGTGTCCAGCAGTAATCTGACCAGAACTGAAGAAGCCGCTTGGATGAGCGGCAAAACGTCTTCACTCTAAAACCTTTGTCCAGCTGACAGAATTGTTTTTTTCTTTTGCTAAGAAACTCTCCATTGCACAAACTTGATATAAGAAAATCAAAAATGGGCACGATTACGCCCCCTAGGGAATTTGTATGAAACTATAAAATTTGACATTGTCATAGACATACACAATTTGAGACATGTATTCATGACATGGTCTTGATCAAAAAAGTCAATGACGGCCAGACCCCATCACCCAGGTGTGTTGCAATGGCAACAAGCCAAATATCTGTTCTCGACAAAGGGACGCCCCTTTGTCATAGCCAAACCAAATTTGGTATGCAGATGCAACATGGTAATAGGAACAAAAAGTGATCATACCCCCTTACAAACCGGACGTCCGCCATCTTTGATTAATCATGTGACATTTGTCATAATGTAATCCTATGGAGACATCATTCTGCCACATTTTCACTTTTAAAACAAGCACAACCTAAAATTTTCAAAAAGGTAGCTGCCCCAAGTGGGTGAAAGACGAAACACACATAAAATGATAGTGGGCATAATAATGCAACCCAACAAAGGAATAGAGCATGTGCAACAGCGCGACACAGGATAAACTATTCCCACTACACTTTTACCAATCTAGCCGACCTAGAAAAAAAAGGGACGAAATAGGGTGCATTAGCGCCCCTGTGAGTGCTCTAGGTGATGGTGAGCAAGGTTGCCATTTGCAGCTATATTTATTATCATTATTTAATATTAGTGAAATAATAATATTTGAAGTAAGATATCCAAATTGATCAGTATCATGGCATCAAACCAGTTACCATCCCAAGCCACCCCAAATTAAAATGAAGCTGTTTTTGAACCCTTTGGAGTATAAAGAAAAGGCCAGACTCAGATTTACTGTGTAATTAGTAACACATGAGCCCTAGATTTGGTATTGTTTAGCTATTTTGTGGTTATTATAAGGAGGAGTAAAGCTGCACAGCTGTGAACTGAAACCCAGGAGATTATAAACAGACAAGAAATGAATGGTATGAGCAATCATTGTCAACATCCGATGATATTTCTCATGGTTAAAAATGTTAAAATTTGACAATTATGTATACATTTTACATACATTTTAGTGAAATGCCTGAGATATTGTGCATTTGTGTTTTTTTGCTTCCCCGCTGTTCCACAGCCAGGGTGAAATGTTTTCTGGCCTTGTGATTGGCAGGGGGCCTGAGAGGCCGCTTCATCTGAGCCAAAGCGGCTTTGGCTCTTAACCCTGGTGCCCTCCCTGTCTGTGCCCTCCCTCCAGCTGCTGCTACACATGTGTCCGGCACAGCCTCTCAGTGCAGTCGCCGCACTCATTCACACCTTCTGGTAACAGACCACACAGGTACATCTGATACACAAAACAAAATGACCCCTAAAGACTCTGGATTTTTACAGTGAGAATGCACAGGGTTTACAGACTTATAATGTTCTCATTCTACAGATTAAGTCCATGAGGTACCACTGTGAAAATCCACAGATAAAACCACGTTGATCTCCTCTATCAAGCACTATATTTGGAGGGTACAGCTAGTTTTACTAAAGTAATAGTCAGCTTGTTACAAACTGCAGTGTCATATGGATATTTGAATGTGATTGGTCGAAACATCATAACAGCAGAACAAGCCAAAAAATCAGTCTTTTATGGCATCCAGTTGAGAGGAAAGCACAGACATCTCCCTTGCCCACAAATGCACAAAGCACTTAACATTCCGCACGTTTTTCACAAACAGAATAGCCCGTATTGACGCTAAAATAGGCTGAAGTATGTCTGTCGGCATTGCCATGTTTGTTATGGTTTGCTTAGGCGCTTGACCTTTGGCTTTCGCAGACACCTCAGTGCTGCTCTGTGATTGGTCCACACACCCGATTAACCTTACAGCGAGAGTCTCTCCAGATGGATTCTTGTGAGTTTGTGAACTCACAAATATTGCGAGAATCCATCTTGCTGTGCAAGGTTAGGGTCCCTTTCCTCCCAAAACAACATATGATGAGTCAAATGAGTAGGTCTGTATTTTGATCTGCTTCTACAACCTTTTAACACTTATAATGGAGCCTTGTGATGAGTGTGGGCTGGTTTTATGTAGTTGTTAAGTTGATGCTTTTTTTGACAGGGGCAAACCAGAACTAAACAATAATTTACAGCTTCACATTTGAAGCTATATCTAAAGTTGCACTCATTTTAATTTATCACTGCTAACATGAGCCTCAGTGGTCAAATTTCTTCATGTCAGCCAATTAAACAGCATGAACCACACATTTTACTGTGCCCCATAACCTCATAGTCATTTTGGATCATTGTATCATTCATTATTTCAACACTGCCATATGTGACCTACTTAAATTTGTCAGAACATTCATCCTGGGGGCTGTCCTGAGACGGGGAAGACTTATGACTGGTGTGGGGCTGAGCAGAGCAGAGGGGAGGATCGACAAGAGACTGATGCTGTTCAAACAAGGGTTCTAATGGAACATTTTAAGACTCAAATGCCCTCCCAAAATAATATTGCCCTTTTGGATCCTGCCTCAAAGTTGTGTTACACTTTTGTTCATTTGTGTTCATTTAACTTTAGCCTTTGGTTGATATACTCAAGTGATGGAGCTGCTTGTGCAGTGCCAATTTGCTTGTGATTGACAAAAGCAAATTATGATAATCTATTTATTCTTTTATTGTGTATAGTATTTTTATTTCTTAATCATTAATTCATAGTTTTCCACCTTGAGAATGCCTGATCTCGTCTAATCTCAGAAGCTAAGCATGGTTGGGCCTGGTTAGAACTAAGATGGAGGGCTGCTGGGAGTACCAGTTGCCATAGAGGGACAGCAGTGATTTAATGGTTAGAGTATTCGTCCACCAACCTAGACATTGTGCATAGTGTCACAGTGTATTTGGGCAAGACACTTCACACACTTTGCCTGTGTATGAATGTGGTTTTTAATTGGTAGTGGTCGGCACAGATTGGCAGCCTTGCTTCTTTTAGTGTACCCCAGGGGAGCTGTGGCTACAATAGCACCACTGAGTACTATACTATATAAATGCAAGCATTAATGTTCCCATCAAAGCGTAGTGCAGAATCTACCAGTAACTATTACCTTAAGAGTCCTGATAGTAAACACACCGACAAGTAGACATGTAGTCACAGAGGAGCTGAGATAATATTCATCAGTTCTCTTCATCAAAAAGCAAGGGAGACATGTCACTGCCCCCTGCACAAAATATACTACTGTGCACATCTGAATTTGAAACAACGCAAATACAACTACTGAGTCACAAGACAATGTCGTAATTGTCAATCATTAAAAATGCATCAAATCATTAAGGACATCCAGCATATCATTTATGTAAATTATCTGTGTAAATGACCAATTTCATGTGCATAGGTTAGACTACTCATTTCACTAAAACACGGTTAACATTATTATATTTAAGATTTAACAAAAAAATTTCCTATTTTTTCCAATTTTAAATCTTGAAGTTGATTAAATCTTGCGCATTGTGTTGATGGTAGAGGTATTCAGGTTTAATACTCAGCGCTACTTCCTGTGTTTTTGTACGTTTCTGCTAAACTTTTTTTCCACACTCGACTGATGTAAAACTGTAATAAATATTTAACACAGGTACTATTCCACCAAACCAATAAATAAAAAAAAAAAAACATGTAAACCTGTATGCACTTTAAGGTGACCCCAAAATGGGATTTAATGCATGTAATTAAAGAACCATACTTATAGGTCAAAATGGAAAAGCATTAGATATAGGAGCGACAGTGAAATATTTAGGATGAACATTTTGTTTCCATATTGACTTTCACAACCCATGCACGTCTCTCCAGTGTCATAATGTCACGGTTCCAAACCTACAGTGCCAGTCCTTCAGCATAACACTACGTTCCCAAGGTACTCCCAAGGAACCACTACCCAAAGTATAATATTTCATTTTTATGCATACATTTTTACGTGGCCATAGCTTTAAATGTTTATGGTCCCCCTCTGGTTTGACCTTTCTTTGATCACTGGATTCCTACAAAATGTGCTGCGGGCCATTCAATAAAGTTGGCAGTCAGTGTATTGTGCAATATGGATTTCCCATATAAATATTAGGTGGGCCATTAAAAGAAACTGTAGCAAAAATCTGTTGAAACCTGTCCAGTCCACAGATGTGTCTTGACCATAATATAGAAATAGATATAGGTATATGAGGTATATCAAGTGTATACCTCTTGCGTAAAAATTCTTGTAAAATGTTTATTGCAGCATTGTAGTACCATGTCTATCATTAAGTATATTTAGAAGCCTATAGTTTTCTTGTAAAAATTCAGGTAATTTGACATCAACTGTAAGGCCACCAAAAAAAAGATATACACATCTGGATATTTTTGTGATTATTTAGTAAATCAGAGGAGTGTATATAGATAAACTAGATGCTGTGTTTAAATAAGTTCTCGTAATCTTTTATTTCACACAGTTGGATACACACTAGGTGGATTTGTTAGTACAGGCCATGTCAATAAATAATGTATTGCTTCATAAACTAGGACTTAATGGTGTAAGACAAACTTAAAATTAAAAAAAAAAGCAGGCCTACAGTTTTTTGAAGATAATATTAATATTAAAAGTAAAACTAGTAAAATTATGGTAATATAAACATTGATCAAATAATCAAATAATTAATTGATAAAAATTACAATATACAAATTCTTTTCAAGAAATATATATTTTCTCCACTGCCAAAAATCCTTTTAGATTGCCCCAAGAAATGTGTCTTTCTTTTGTATTCATTTGTGCATTTTAGGCCTCTAATCAAAGTGGTTAAGCAGTTTTGGTCCCAGGAAAATGTCAAATATGTAATCAGTTTGAGCAGCTCAATCCTTTCAGTCTGATGACGTCCATGATGGCATATCACTGAATGCCACTTGACGTATTACAGCCATATTAATAGTTCACTTCGGGGCAGTCTGACTCTCTGACCTGAAATTCAAATATCAACCAACCATCTTATGTAATTGTCCAGTATTCCAGTGTTCAGTAGTCTTTTTTTTTTTCCTGGACCTGCTGTTGTAGATTTGAACCAACAGAGGGCGACATAGACTGTAGACTAGTGTTATTGAGTGATACGTGACAAAATGTTGTGCTGTTGGCAATATTTGCTGTGTCATATTAGTCATCTGGGAGAACTTTTCAGCTTTGTGAGATTCAAAAAACAACCGCCACAACGCAGTGATGGTAACATATTTTTTATCTAGTGGAATCTGGTATATGTTATTGCATCAAATCATACCAAAAGCTCATTATTAACAAAGGGAACATAGGCTTAGCATCATATTATATCTAGTGCATTGAAACCTCTAAACCTTTGAAGTAAGGTGTTTTATCAGATGCAAGCATGAGAGAACTTCAGTCAGACCAAAGCAGATTAATATTTTTAGCATCAGTTATTTTGGCCAAGGCCCTGTGCGCACACTGGAATGGTTTTAGTGCTTGATAACTGTAGCATGTGCACAGATGAACACCAGAGGTTATGCAAATTCACAAATGCTTTTATCTAAACCGCATGCAACAGCCACTAGATTTTTGCTCTTCCATTATTCACAGAGATTACAGAAATTTGTAAAATATAAAAGCGGTAGTAGTAGTGGCACAAGTGGATTTGCAGAAATTGCAGAATTAACAGTTGTAGAAGTAATAGCAGCAGCAGTTGTGTCATTACAAAAAAAAAAAACCCGCAGTAATCATTTGAGGTCAAAGTACCGCTATTTAAAAAGTACTGTTGTGCATTTTTGGAGGAGTTGTTTTTAAGTGGAGTTAGGACAGTCATATCAAAAGTCCCCACCATCATGTTGCCCTACGAGGTAGATGAGAGCCAAATCAAGATTACACAAATGTTTAAAAACATTTTTCCTAATGACTGGCTTAGGGCCTTATGCAACCCCTCCACCACGTTGTAATCTCGCTCATATTTGAGCACAGGGAATTTGGCAATGCATTAGTAAATTCAGAGATCTCCTCAGTGGGTGGCTGAAGGGAGGAGAAGGGCCCCCTACCGCACGCTGAGCTAAGTAGAGCCAGATCTCTGTGGGTAGACTGGGAATACTCCAGCCTGTGGGAATTATCAGACAACATCCACGTACAGGCCTATGTATATGTACTGTGTTTTATATATACATACCATAGGTGTATGCAGCACAGGAACTTTAGTCCTCTGCAGGAACTTGTAATTCCCCATTTGTCCAGGTATGGTAAAGAGACCTTTGCTACCATTCTGTCAACCATCCTGGAAGTACTGGTCTGAGAAGCAGTACTTGTTAAAATAGGACTACCTTTAATACCATGTCTGCATACATGTCTAAACCCTTGTCTTGGGTGTCTTCATGGCAACTTACACCTGTGTGGTGTGTGTGCAATCCAATTATGTCAAAAAGTCTAATGCAGGACACCCAATTGCATTATGTAGCCTACAAGTGTATGTGGAATTTGGAATTCTAGGACAGGTGGTGAATAATAAAACAGTGAGCTGTTTAGGATATACAAACAAATCAATTTAACAGTCATTTAATAAATGTAGATAAATAATGACACAGGTTTGTTTCATAACACAGTGCAGGCTGTTGTTGTGCCCTTAGTCAAGACACTTCTACTTACACATCTACCTTGCCTGAATGGAATGTGCATGAATGATTCATGATGATTTGAGGGGCCAATGCAGCACAGTGGCAGCAGTCTACCCCAGAGCAGCAGCAGTTTACAAAATTGTAAAGAGATGTTCAGCGAAAAATACTGAATATTTTATTCTGAATAATATTGAATAATATTCTTGTATTCAATTTGTATTCAATTTTTTCTTGTTATAAATAGACATAGATTTACACATTTAATGAACATAAACATGACATATCCATATTCATAGTCCATGTATTTGTCCAAAGGATTCCAATCGGCTGTAGAACCCGCGAGTAGAACCCACGAGGGAAACAACTGAATCTCTATTCAATTAAAATGTGATTTATTGCACAGCCCTACCTAGAGGTTACTTAGGTAATTCAATGCAAAAATTAGTATTCATGCTTGAATACTAGCTATCATTTAGAGTTTTTGACATGATTGTATCTAAACTGTGAAAATGAAACTGATAAAAGTACTCCACTACCCTGTAGCATTAAAGTGACAAACTAATGTCCCCCATATGATGTTTGTTTCACTTGATTTCAGATTGAAACAGGTACTACGTTTAGATGTCCTACATATTTAGTGGATTAGCCACCAGGCATATTTCATCTTTACTTCTGTAAGATCAGTCAGATAGCTTCACCACAGGTGGTGCATGCATCTGGAGAGAATAGACATGAGAATGAGTTGCTTTTCTGCAGCAGAAATAGGTTGTTCCTTATTATTGAGGTAAGTGTTGAGTTATGTCTGCTCAAGTACTGGCGTTTTAAGTACTAAAAGCTGCGTCCAGTTACTTCTACAGCAACCACTCTTCACTCTTTTTGTCCTCTGAGAGTTAAAAGGTCAAAGTAGTATATCACACTGTCAACATAATTTTATGTCAAGAGGGTATGTTTGGACAAATGGACAAAGTTTGAAAAGTCACTCTAAAAGTCCAAAAAGTTAAGTAATGTCCATATTCCTGGCACAATATTTTTATAGAAGAGAGATACCTCCACTATTGTGCTGGAAAGACAAAAACACATATGCAAATGCTGTTTGGGATTCAGGGCAAGGACTTGTTTAAGAGGTAAACCAGTACTTCTTGCTACGTACTCCAAACCAAAAATACCCATTCCAACCAGCATACATATTATACAGTTTGTGCCGTATAGATGTTTGCATTTTTATTTTTAGAATAGTTACATGTGTGATCAATGATTTATTTGGCTATAACATACAGTAAACCAGATTGTTCTTCTCAAAGTGAAATTGAGTGGACGTAGGACACATGATTTCTAGTCATGCACTGATTACTGCTTTTGCAAAAACATGACTAGATTTAAGATAAAATACCCTGCTCCTCCTTATCTTTCTTCATTGGAGCCGTAACATAAGCATTTATTTTCAGCATTAGTGTGATGAATTAGGTCAAACTATATTTCAGAATGCATACCATACCCTTTTACCTTTCCTATTCCCACTTTTCCTCTAATGTACAGGTGTTATGTGGGTTTAAGTGCAAATGCCTGTGGCTACAATCTGGCTTGCACGTGTCTCATGTATGTTCTTAACATGCACTATCCCAACCAAACTGACAAAATAATATAAAATAAAAACAGATATCTGCCACAATTGTCTAATGTCTGACCAAACCACATATGCACAGCCTGTAATGACTGCCTGAAACAATTTAAACCACAAGAGACTGGTGTCACTGTAACCTGGCCAGCCAAGATTTGTAGGATTTTAGTCTGGATTTCTTAGGCTAGTGGTTCTGGTTTTTAATGAGTTATGAGTCTTTTCAGCTGTGTATACATGTTTTTTTTATAGTTATATGACAATAGAAGAAGTATAGATGGCAATAAAAAACCTGCTCTTTTCTGGACTGAGATGTCTGATGTTTTTCCCGGGATCTGCTGTAGCCACTCCTCCAGTTTGGGGGCTCCTGCCCTGAGTGCTCCGACAACCATGGGCACCACTGATGCCTTCACTTTCCAGGCCTTCTCCAGCTCTTCTTTGAGCCCCTGGTATTTCTCTAGTTTCTCATGTTCCTTCTTCCTGATGTTCCCATCACTTGGTACTGCAATGTCCACCACAACAGCTTTGCTCTGTTGTTTATCCACCACCACAATGTCCGGTTGGTTCGCCATCACCACTCTGTCAGTCTGTATCATGGCTCGATCATTCTCCACTACCTTTGGAGGTGTTTCCCACCTTGACCTTGGGGTCTCCAGTCCGTACTCTGCACAGATGTTTCTGTACACTATGCCCACCACTTGGTTATGCCGCTCCATGTTTGCTTTCCCTGCCAGCATCTTACACTCTGCAGTTATGTGCTGGATTGTTTCAGGGGCCTTTGCACAGCCTACACCTTGGGTCTTGTCTGGTGTGGTAGATCTGGGCCTCTATTGCTCTGGTGGTCAAGGCCTGCTCCTGTGCAGCCAGGATGAGTGCCTCTGTGCTGTACTTCAGACCAGTTCTCTCAAGCCATTGGTAGGATTTCTTGATATCAGCCACTTGAGTTATGTTCCGCTGGTACATCCCAGGTAGATGCTTGTCCTTGTCTCTTCCTCTGGGGCCTTGTCCTTGATGTACTTATGGATCTTGGATGTTTCATCCTGGACAGTGGCGCTCACACTCACTATTCCTTAGCCTCCTTCCTTACGGCTCACGTACAGCCTCAGGATCCTGTATTTGGGAGGGAACCCTCCATGCATGGTCAGGAGCTTTTGTGTCTTAATGTCTGTGGCCT
>KN477098.1:1144-17791 GCA_000787095.1 Periophthalmodon schlosseri | reverse complement strand
ATATATATATTTTTTAATATTATTTGGAATACTACAAGTGAAGAAAAATGTGTCTAAATCACAGAAGTATCAAATTAGGCTACATAAAACTAACAGGAACACTAATATCCTTTCAACACACTCATTATATCATCATTTTGGCAGATGTTTTAAGAGATGGGGCAAATCAAGTATTTGGCCATGTGTGACACTGGCCCCAGAATCTTTGTCTCCATCATGTGGTGTATCGTGATACTGCATATAAATGGCAGGTAATATTATAACATTAGTTAATAATGTTTATGAGGATTGTTTTTATTCACCAAATTAATTAATATTTTCATTACACTGTAACATAACTATAACTGCTAATTTTGTAACATGTGTCATTTCTTAAAACAATGTTTATATGATCTGAATTACATACAGGTCATTTTATCAAGTAATTTTAGGATTACATTTTAATTTGGTTTTGCCATTATTAATTACAATGTTTGCTCATATTGGTATGCCTAATTTAAGGAAAACATATCGTATTATGCCATTTTCAGAGCATTTACAATTAAACAAAAACATCCATAGATCATTATTTTTCATTTTGTTTATTGTAATCTGCAATATTTATCTAAAATAGCTTAATAATGGGTCCACTGACTTCCCTTTCAAAACAGCAGGACTGAGATGCTAGAGATTTTTGCGTGGTAAGCAGCACATTTTCATTCATGTGTTTTAAGAACCCTACATGTATGACCTGGAGTTTGAATATTTTGCAAATACAGAGAAGTGAGTGGAGATAGGTGGTAGGTGAAAACAGAGATTTTCTGAAAATTCAAGCCTTGAATTATCCTTAAAAAGAATCAAAGTTGTGAACAATACAGGATTACTCAAACATGCATGAATCAATCAAAATACAACTTTGAGTAAGCTAATGATATATAACCCAACAGTCAATTTTCCAAAATATGTCTTCTTTATAGTTTTGTGTCGCTACCTTGTACTAGTTTGAATTATGTGATGATATTTGACATTTGCTGATTCTTTTTACTTTGTAAATAAGAAAGGCCACACAGCATGGCGGTTTGTGTAGACAGCATTTAACTGTAGTTATTTTTTTTGTAATTAATAAATGTGAAGAATTTGGAAGAGTGAAAAAATACTGAGCTCTCTTGACAATTCTGGCTGCTTTGAGGCCGTCCCCACATATTTATTGTTGAAGACAACTTGCCTTTTCATGTCACACAGCTGCCTTTAATCCTTTGCAGAAAGGCACGAAATTGAATTATAGAAATACTTTTCTTGTTTTGTAATGGCAAAGTGTCTTGAAAAGAAAGATGGATTGTATCCTGTTCAGGAGTGGTTTGCGCATTGATAAGCAGTAGCTTGTATAATTAACTATAGTATAGATCATTTTATATTGTTGTTTCTTTTTCTTTTTCCCTAAGACCTGTGGGATGGATTAGCCTTTTTCTTTGTCCATAACCAGCATACAATGTGGTTCCCAAACTGTGGGAGGGACACAGTCCTCAGATTCCTTCTAGTTATACACAGAACATTTCCAAAATAAAAGTAATTAAAAAGAAGCGTAAATGTTTTAGTACAAATTTAAATGTTTGTCATGGTTTTTTTTGTTTGTTTGTTTGTTTGTTTTTGTTTAGTTTTTTGTTTTGCTTGGTTTTGACCTAATTTAGTATTGTCTTAGAGCAAAGTGATACATCCCTCTAAAATCAGATCCTGTAGTGAGGTGTAGTCCCAACAACTTTATGGAGGGTGCTCTGCCTAACATGACTCTGTGTTTTGTCCCATGCAGTAAAAGACAAGAATTATTAAACGTTATACACTGATTGGATCACTCGACAGTGACACACCCTGCAGTACAGAAGAGTGCCTTATAGTGCACTAACTGCTGTGCATTGTTTCTGCCAGCAACAACAGTTCAGTGTATTTGACCAATGACACACTACTCCCCAGAGCTCATATTGCAACTATTTGCATTGTTTTGCAATAAAGATAGATGTAAAAGTCCCACGGTTATAACTGTAAAGTACTTATCCCATGAAAGCAGCCAATTTGTAAAAATGCATAGATCCCAGGTGCTGCACTACAAAGCTAACTGTGAAGGAGAATCTGGCTTTGACCAAAGCATTTGTGTTCTTGAATTAATTGTTTCAACACAGGCTGTAGGCGAAAATGGGACTTTTAATAAAAAAGATCTATTAAAATTAAATTTCAGTGTATTCATATCAATACAGTGCTAGCTAGAGAAAATAGTTTTTTTTTACTGTACATCATTGTGACTGCTTTAAGTAATAAATAATTCATACATGTGTTTGGCAAAATTACAGTCACTAGGTTAAATGGTAGCATGAAACACCATAGACTTTACAAAGATGTAAAAATAAAACTTCAATGTTCAATAATACCTGCATTTTATAAAACTTCATATACAAAAACATATTCCACTTAAGGTCCATCTTTGCTCTCAGTCAAAGCAAAACCTCAGATTAAATAGGTGGGCATAAATGATGCATTACACACAAATACAAACGCAAAACTTTACAAGTGGGATCAAATGTACAGGTTCACAAGTGCATTGTCTGCTGCTGCAGAAATGTGCTCTTTATCACCTGCAATTGAGAAAATGTCAAGGCTGCAATGAGTAGTTCAACAAATGTTCTTTAAAAAAAGCTACAAAAGAAGACTTACATTATTGCTCTTCCATCTCTATGCCTTGCAGGTCTCTGTTTCACATAGGAACACATAGATTAAAACAAGCTCAGCTATCAGTAAAAGCCCCATAGGTACCACACAGTAGAAATCCTACCTTAGGTCTGTGTGTGTTCTCGACCTGTGATGAATCTGAGATTTCTGAAAAACAGCACACAAAGAGACATGAATAATTAGACATTTATTACACATCTTACAATAATTTATCCTTCTGATACTCAGACTTGTCTAGATCCAGAGGATGAAGAGGAACCAAAAATGTGCTTACTCACTGGTACAGAGTCATGCCTGCTATTTCCTATGTCCTTAATAAAAAACATTTATTATTTCAATCATTATCTTGAGATTAACTAAGAACTTTCTTTCTTTCACTGTTAAGGTTGAATGGATAATTGTTAAGTCTTCTTTATTCTTTGACAGATATCTTTTAATGTTGGCAGATTTTTGAAGTATATGTCTGAAATAATCTTTGATTACTGTTGAGTTGTCTAAATATTGACCAAGGCTACTCTTTATAATGTATAGCAGGTGCTGGAGCAAAGCTAAAATTTGGGTGGAGACCCCATGTTTATGTTGTTTTGACTGGCGCCTCTAGACAAAGCTGGTCTTGATCCTACTTCTTATTGAGCTGGAAAGAGGTCAAAAGTCAAACTACGATGAAATACCGCAAAAGTCAATTTGTGTCTCTGATGTCTAATTTGTGAAGTAACATTTTACAATTTTTGATGCACTACTTTTGTTAGAAATGTTAATGCAGTGGAATAATAGAGACATTTTGTCTGGATACGCTTGCTATAATTGCTGTATGTTCCCCAGTTTCATGCATTTTTGGGTTGGCTTGCAGTTTAAATTTTAAAAATGATTAACGCCATATAAAGTATAGTGAAATCTAATGTTAAGAAGAGCATGCAGATGAACTGTGTAAATTGTGCAATTGTTACTCTTGACAACTATAGGATCCTTTGTTGGACTAACAGGATTTATTCATATTTTTACTGAGACAGTCGCTGCTTGAGTAAAGCTTGAGTGCACAAGAGACAAATGTGTGTCCAAAGGCAGTCCTTGTTAAATATTTCACATGGCCCGCCTTCCTTAGTTTATCATGATGAAGCTGAGACTACTAATAAGCTACTGAGCAGTTGGACTTTTTGGAGTGATTAACTTTGAGCCAGTCTGATGTTAACACATGTATGTTTGTCTGGCATCTAAATTCATCAAATAGTGTACAGTTCTTCAAAAGCAGATAGTTAGGGGAAAGTCTGTACTGTGACACAGAGAATAAATGGAAGAAGGTAAAATTGTGTTCTATGAAAAAACAATCCTTTACTACACAGAGACAGAATTACACATTTTAAATTAACATTGGTTAATTGTTTTCTTTCTAAATGGATTAGGGGTGGTTTACTACAAATACCAAGAATGCAGATGTTTTGTGACTGCTTTTGTGGTAGTTTGTGCTTGACTCAGTATTGGAGGAAGCTGATGGATTAAAGTGCTGTGTGACATGTGATGCATTAGCCATAATCAAAACCTTTGTCCATTAAGCAACTGTTTATCTGTGTATACATTTATCTGATACATGAGCAACAGCATTAAACTTGCTCATTTGTGACTTAATAGTGGTGAGAAACCCTAAATGAAATGTGTTTGTCTGGCTGTGGTTCTAGTGAAGACCTAATGTAATTGCTGCTGATGTAACCATGTTAAGATCTGGAGTGAGTCCTGCTGTTGTGCTCTGTGATTGAAGTCTTTCAGGGTAAAACATGTTTCCCTTGGACTGGTACATCGTCTTCCATTTAAGTTTAATTGTTGTTTAGCATTTTTACTGGCCTGTTATGAAACTTAGATGTTGTTTACCTCTAAATGTTACATTTATATTAATTGAGAATAAAATAAAAGTAATTGAATTTACACTGTTTTATAACAATTTTCTTTCAGATTGAAAGCCAGTCATTCTCATGGTTTTGATATAAACGTAATGTCGATAGTGAGCCAAATCCAGGCCTATGCCCTGAGTCATAGCATGTGTAACACTGATGCCAATCCCAGAGAAGAAGCAAATCTGTAACATTCACACGTTGAGTGTGCTGCTGCGTACAACCACAGAAATGTGAAAGTCTGGCCACTTCCTCTCTTTGTAATGTTCAGTATTTACTAGAAATAAAACTGGCTCACAAAACATGGGCCTTGGCCCAGGAATGTAACTTTCTCCGAGCTCATGTAAATGCACTGGATCAAACAGTAGCAGCACCTTATGTGTGATGAGACAGCAGAGAGTCACTATAAACAGCAGTCCACCACAGATGGAGGTGATGATGAAGACCAGTTTGTACATGTCTCGCACAGCTCTTCTCTGAGAGGCCTTTATGGAGTCCCTACCATAACTGTCTGTGGAAAACAACATTTGACCGGTTATCCTTGTTGCCCCAGACATGACCTGCATAATTCAGATGTGTGTTTTGATTAGGAGTCCCACCTGTGTAGTACTGAATGGTGGACTCTGCGGGTAACTCTGTGGTGGAGCTCAGAGTCTCTGTGTATTCATTCTGGCATGTCCAGTCGATGGGGACCTCGCTCATTGTGACCAGCTCCCAGTAAAGTGTCAGCACCTCTAGCGCCCTCTGCAGCGCCTCTGAAGGAGAGCTTCTGTAGAGTATTTCAAAACTCTCAGGTTTGTCCTACAGCACAAAACATAAAACTCTCTTCAATCACCATATTGATTTATCTTCTGTTTGTGGACAGTCCTTCACACCACATATTTCTGTGACATTTCCAATTATAGAAAATGTAGCCTATTAAGCATTGAAGAAAGAGCACCGGAGACTCACCTCCACCTCTTCATTAATCTGAGGCACACACTTCTGAGAATACATGTTGAGGATCAGGGCCCTCAGGGACTGAACATAGCCATCATTAACTGAACCTCTGCCGTATTTGAACTGTGTAGTGAGGAGTTCTAAGATCCAGGGTAAAGCAGCTTTTACAAAGCAGCATTTGCTCTGTGGGAAACCAGAACAAATGGTAAGAAGCAATGTACGAAGCAGATGGAAAGTTTGATTCAAATGTTTCAAGAGGAAACAACCCATAAAAACAAGGGTTACCTTACCAAACTTCTTCGCTCTATGAACGTGTATGTCATAGAACATCCAGTTCTTAACTGGTTGTCCATCTGCAAAACAACAGTGAGATATCAGCTGTGTGTACGGCTGACGTACAGCCACGTCTCTGTGGGACCTACCAAGTGTCGGAGTGTGTGCAGGTGCTCCCGTGTGATGGAGTGTCTGCAGGGACCAGGGACCTCCGTCATCGTCAGAGGGAAGCTCAGCAACACAAGCACACACAGACACTTTACCTGCAACTGAGGCAGCCAGCGTCACTACACTCTGACAGAGGGGCCAACACATATGGACCACTTATATACTTCAAGTCAATCAATAGTTCACTATAAATATCCCCCAGTGAAACATTAGATATCTGCTTTAATAATCATTTAGCACTATGCCGACATGACACAACCTTCAAAATTTGCTAATACCACCCAGTAGCTGTTTAATAGCCTAAAAACAGTCTTTTCACTAAAAACAATTCCTTTACCCTCTGCTCTGCTGTTTGTGAGTTTTGCCTCTCAACACGGGTCCTCATAAAAGATCAGGTTTTAGTTTAGCCAACATGCTCAGCAGCACTTCGCTGTCACAATACCACAGTCCAAGTGTAAATGTGCACGACCTCAGAAGAACCTGCTTCAGAATTTGATTAGTTCCAGTTATGGTCAATACTTTTGTCCACTGTGAAGCATAGCCCGAGCACACCAGGCTCCCGTGGTGAATATGATGACCGCTACCAGGCACCTTTTGGCAACTCCTGCACTAAAATCAACTCCAGATGGACTCAGCCCACAATTATGGATTAAAACATAATGACAAGCCAATGCTTATCAAACACCTACAGCTCTTTACTAAACACAATCATTTGTCACTCTCTAGACACTAAAGAATTTATCTTAACAACAAACTATTACTTACGTTGTTATTCTCCTTAAAACACAAAAATTGCAAAAGCACAGTATGTCTTTGTATGTTGCTGTCTGTCTGTTCCTCATATTCTTTTCCAGTCTTATTTGGGCTTGAAATTGTAAAACATCATTATATGTTCCCAGGAGGAGTAAGCACAGATGCCAATAATAAGTGTTGGGGGCAGTAATGAGTTCCCGAGGCTCTAAAGGCGAAAAAAAAAAAAAAAATCAGTGCCATTGTGTTTTAATACTGAGCTAAGAATGGCTCACAGTGAGCAGAGAAAAGTCCCAAGCTCAAAGACTTGTGTCCTGTGGCTATTATTGGGAGTCAACTTAGCGACTGATGATGACTTATAATTAGATTAATTTAATCTAATATAACTATTGATGTGTCTGGTATGTGGCAGGAGCACATGATTCAAATGTCATCTATCACATGATTGCTTTTCTTGATCAGTTCCATGATGTCGGCATGTAGGTCAACAAACTGCTCAATATAGCTGTGAAATTCATAAAGTGCACTCAAGCGTTCTCTTTTGTATTGCATGCTTCACTGAGGTCCACAGTAGAAAAGATGTGCCCTTACCTTAGCTTTACTCTGGATCAGGGTTGACACAAGGATGGTCATCTGGTACGTGTTTGACAATGGAAAACACCAGACTCCTCTGTCACACACATTGAAGCAAAAAGATCCTTTTCCTATATTCAGTTCCACTCCACAGAAAGGAATTTGCTGTTAAGTAAATCTGACACTTCGTCATGTGGCGCGGTTCTTTAAAGTATTGCCTGATGTGCTCCTCTTGCTCAGAGTGAGTTCAAACCAAGACTAACTGTCTCCACTGACAGACGGCCCTTTTAAAGACCTCCCACCTCTCTTCTGCTTGACAAAGTACACTGTCCTGGGCATCACACTTGTCTTAATATAAATGACTAATATCAAAGTTAGGAATTGCTTTTGATTTTTTTACCATAAATGTTTTAAAAGTCCAAAGTTTTATGGGGCAAATTGCAAAGACATATAGTATCCTGTAGCGTCAGATAGGTCCTGGAAACTTCTGTTCATGCCCTAAATGTTTCAACATCCCCATGCAACGATGGCATCAAGGCTTGAAACTGTCCATTGTTATGATTGTAGGCCACACACTGGCTGTCCTCAGGAGATCCAAAGGTGCAAAATGCTGACCTACCTTTGTGAAAAAAAGAAAAGTCAATAAAAATATGATGCACTCTTAAGTTGAGATCACAGCAAGCATCTGCAGAGGTTGTCTGAGGCAGGTGTTGCCTCTCGCTGCTCTAAGAATCCAAGACTTTCTGTTTTTTTAGACATCTCATTGCACTGGGGTGAGTGTGCTTTATGGGTCCAGTGGGTGTGTACAACTATTTGTAAAACTGATCTGAAAAGGGAGAGAGAGAGAGAGAGAGCGAGCCACACGCCAACTCAAATCAGAGCTATTTTAAACAAGTATTTTTTTTTCTCATATCCGATCTGTCGACTCCACTGAGAGAGAAAAACACTTGGCCTAGAGTCTGTCACTGCAGGAAGTCATTTTCTAGGCTTTGTTACTTGAATGTGCTTACATGCTCTATTATGCGCTTTGCTCTTAAGTGATCTCTGACTGTCACATCACAAACTTTACAACCTCAGGGCATCTGTGGCTTTACCTACATTTATCATAGTTGGACTACCATTTTTAATTGAAATAACCACTAGGATAATATGAGCCAGTATGTATTTTGTGGTGGTCTGAGCCCAAATTTAGAGCTTATTCAAGTTCATTGCTTAATTTTAATATATTGTCCAGAATGTGCCATTTCCTTACATCTTTGGACCAGCATAGGCCTTAATGAGACTACTGAACGAGCCATTAACCACGAGTTTCATGTGAGATCCATCCCCAGGTACCTGAGGCATGATGGCGCTTGTCTTAATGTTTTCTCATGCACACAATATGTAATATATAACTCAGGCTAACTTCACCTGGTACGCATGACCAAGGTTCTGGTTAATGAAAATGTGTCCTCTCATGTGTCCTATCAGAATTTTCTAAAGGACATGGTAATTTTTAAAAAGCTGATTACTCAAATGTAAATATGAGTAAGGTCTAATTTACACCTGACATCTCACATGGTTTTATATTGAGAATGTGTTTTAACTGTATCTGGGTTTCTTCTTCAATACGCAGTTAAATGGTACATTTTGTATGGCAGTGGTTCCCAAGCTTTTTCCACAGAGACTATTTATTTTATGTATTTTTGCCATTTCAATTACAAAAATATTGTTTTTGATCCTCTGACCAAACATACATAGCTGTGGGGACCATTCCAGGGGGCCACAAAATGTCTAGGTATCAAAATGAATCAAGGAAACGCTCCCCATTCATCAACCAGTTTCTCTTTTGACAGTTCAGTCAGGTTGATCTGCCCTAAGCCTAATTCACTGAAGTGATAATAAAATTAAACCACTGAGCATACTATGCGAATAACATGAGCTACATCAAATGAAAATTGTGATAATGTGTGATTATGTGTTAAATATGAGGCATTTATAGCATGTATGACAATATACACGAGTACCCAGCTTGTACATAGTAGAATTAAGATATAATGGCATATGAAGTAATTCATATTTCTAAATGTAAAGTGATAACATGTATAACAACTGGAGATCTATGTAAGGAACTTTTGAGCTGAAGACAAATATTTCCCCAGGCTGCGGCTGTATCTTTACTGTCTGATGATGTTTGGGAATATGGAGGCTTCTATAGTTAGGCTGTACATTTATATTGACTTACAAAGTGAGATGTTTTTACTGTGGCTTAGATACTGTTTGAACAGAAGGTCCAGTCTACCGCAGAGAAACAAATTAATTAACTGCAATTTTGGAAGAACATTTTGAGTTGTATTTACTTTATCTTGATCTTTTTATTAATAACATTTGACATCTCAAAGATGTAGAAATATTTCAGTCTTTGAAATGATTGGACATTAGAAGCAGTAGTAGTGATAGTACTTTGTAGTAACAATATAGCTAGTGCTAGTATTTTGCATATGATCAACAGTATTTTTACTTAATTCTATTTAATGTATTGTTCTTGAATATGTGAACTGTCAGTGATAATAAGTTGTAGAAAATTAATTAATGCAACAATATGTATTTTTATTGCACTCCATGACATGATGGAATACATTTAAAAGACACATGAAAATTCCTTCTGAATATTTGACCCATCTTCAGATCTGGCGAAAACCGTGCATGCTTTCAATTTCCATATGAATTTAAAGTGAAATGCGAATTGCTTTGTACTTAATGTTAGTTACTATGGAAACAGTTGTAGGAGTGTTAAACTATTAACTAGAGGTATCATCACTAATATAGTAATAATTCATAATTCAAATATAGTAATAGTTTTTGTATTTCAGTCTATATTTATACTTTCTCACTGTTAAGTAAGAAAATACTGTACCTTCTTTAATTTGAATACTCCTATTGTAGTTTATTGTAGAGTTACACTTTGACTCTAACATACAGTAACTGTAGATTCTGCCCTGTAAGACTATTCCTGATTGTCTACACTACCTTGTGTCTATATTTAGAGCAACATAAAGTCTCTCTGTTGAAGAAGTGTTTTTTCTTTAGTCGGTACATTACCCTGAGCAGCGCACATGACAGCCCTACATGTGTTTTGCTAAGAAACTCCATTTATTTCAAACAATGACAAATATTTCTGTGACTGATACTGTGGCCAATGAATGTGCCACAACAATGTGTTTTTAACTAAACCTTGACACAGACTAGGGATAAAAATGAAACAATGTGATTATTATTGTTTCTTGGCATGTAACAAATCAAATCCCAGTAAACAAGTTTATTCTTATTACGTCAGGATACAGATTGTCACTGTAGAAGTAGATAACATCACAGTCACACACTCATCCTCTGTGAGTTTGCCACTCATAAATATAAATATGTAGACAGTTTTCAATGCACCAATTAACACAGATGTGGCAGGACATTTGTCTTTATGTGTAGTAAAGGTAGTGCAGTGGTTTGCAAACTGTGATATGGTTACTATTGGTGGTGTATTGGAGGTGCTCACTCTTTCAGTCATGATTTAGATTTTTTATTTGATTTTTAATTTTTCTTTAGCTTAGCCCACTGCTTAGATTGCTTCCATTCCAAATTAGACCTGCTTTAGTCCTGCATTCATTCTGGTTCAGTACAGTGTTACTCCTCATTAAATCTTACATAGCCCCTCTATTGTTCTTACTGAATTTTACATGTCATAATCTTTTTATTCCTTGATTTGAACCGCTTGATGATATTTGGAATGTCAATTGTCTCTTCTGTGTTAAGCTTATGTGGAGTATAAAGTTTCTCTTATGTAAATATAAGAGAAAAGCATCACACAGCTGTAGCAAACCCTATCCGGTTATTGCGGCGGTCAAACTCTGTGTAGTAGCGGGCAATGAAGTTGGCTCCTAGGATCCAGATGGGGCCAGTAGGGGGCGGTACATCCAAGCCCCTGAAGGTGACGGTGCAGACGTCACCCTCCATCTGGGACTGCTGTAGGATCGGTCAGTGACTTGTTAGTATAATTACTACAGATTTGCTAAAGGTGCACCATACAACTTTTCTGGTGGAGGGTACGCTTCTTGCCTGTCTTCATGTAGATTTTTTTGCTTTGCCTGCAATGTTTGACAGTGTGGCATTATACATATCTATCTCCACAGAGACAAGTAGGTGATGCCAGAAGGCCAGATAAAAAAATCTGTGGAGAACCTCGCTCATAGTAAGTTGTTTCTCAAGGCATTTTTGAACAATGCAAGATATATATGTTTAATGCCATACTGTGGAACATTCAAGTCAAAGGAGACTCCATGTAGACAAGCAGGTAGCGGTGGCACCAGAAAAGTTAGACAGAGCACCTTCAGGCATGATTACAACAACCGCTTTGAAATAGTGTCATTTTCATTATTTTGCGTACCCATAAAATGTAGTCTTCATGTGTGAGGGAGTATTCCCCTCCTCCCAGATGGAAAGTCACGCTGGGCAGACTGAGCACAGTGTCACAATCCACTTTGTACTGAGGAACAGGCCATGATGACATTATTGTAGCATATTTCATTGGTTCACAGATTTCCTGTATGTTAAAATCTCACCCCGCTTTCGTCCTGCTGAGCCCCAATGGTTTTCATCAGTAGAGTCACAGAGGAGGCTGGCCCTGTGATGTAGGAAGAGCCAGTGTCTATGACAGCTGTGCAGCCCTCTGCACAAAACATCATCTCCGAACCGATAGACACACTGGAGAGGTGAAAATTACACCAACACTGCATTAATTGAAATGGGAAAGAGCTATTTACTAGTTATCTCCAATTATCCTATCAAATGTCTCTCCCCTTAGTTCCCTCTTATGTTTAGAGGATTCTAGCTCATATATGCACATGTCTGTGTCATACCCCTTCATGATGACATCCCATTTCCCTGTTTCCTTCGTGTCCACGTAGTTGAAAGTTCCTGTATAGTAGTTTGGGTCAGTTCCTCCAAGCACCAGTTCTCCTCCAGGCAAGTGCTTAGGGTCCCTATAAAACAATAAACCCTGTTTAAGTTTTATATTTAAACAACACTCTATATAGCTTGCTGCTCTTGCATTCTTAAATTAATAATAGTAATGCCTCACACTACAAGCCTCACACTACAAACATGTCCAAGCACTAAACTGTAGTCCTTATTCATTCACTCCATAATTTGTGGTGGTAAGCTTAAGTAGCCAGCTGCTCTGGGATAGACTGTCTGAAGCTAGGCTGCCAGTCTGCACCTTTGGCCGCCTCTCCAACCACCACCTATTTACTCACACACCACATTCTCACTAGGCAAGGTGAATTAAGTATCTTGCCCAAGGACACAACAACAGTATGTGCTGGTTGGAGCAGGCTTCAAACCGCTAACCTTGATTGATGCTCTAACCACTGAGTCTGTGCCACCCACATAATAGTTGCAATTAAAAGTTCATTTTTTCACCCTTCATTCTTGAAAAAAAAACATGCTGAAAGTCTCATCTGTCTCCATGCCGTTTGTTTTGGATCTTAGCGTGCACATCCAAAGAAGAATGGCAATGAATGAAGTGAAAAAACACGCATCTACAGCACACTGAAGTCTAGCACTTGTCCCACTTTATCTCTTTGGGTGTTCGTTGTTATTTTTCACCCAATACATTTTTTGGATTGTCATTAGAAATATTTATTTTGGCCCACTCCTGCTGGTTTGAAAAGATGTTTGATTTTCCTCACATGGTTGAACCATGTGTGTTTCTGCCATGAGTCCCACCTGCTGTAATAGATGGAGAACACTTCTTCTTTTAGGATGTGTTGAGACATAATGCGGTCGAAGACAGGGATAATTCCATCAATGGCCACAGTGGGATATCCCATCCCCAGGACTCCATCAAACTTAGCAAATATGAAGGGCATTGCTGACAGAGAAGTGGCTTCAGCAAACACTTGGACTACAGGAATTCCCCCAACCTACAGAGTTAAGAAAACAGGAGTGTCAAAGGTGTAACCACTCGGTTTTCCCCCAGTTTTGATTGATCAGTTTTAGACTCACCACAACCACGTCTTCACTGAGAAATCCCCGGATGTTTCCTGAGGCGTACTGGATGGAAAACCCTGTGCCATTCTCCACATAAGTTTGAGATATTGATGCATCATACCTGTTGTGAGTAACTGAAAGTTCAAAATTGATTAGGCTCACGAAATCGGCTTCTAAGAATTTCCCAGTGTCCACCAGTAACACATTTTGAATACTACTTTTTTTTATTAGTTTGTTAGTTCTTTTCTAAGTCATCCGACATTTTCGATGATGTACTCACAGCAGGCAGTGGAAAAGGGCGAGCAACTCTGGGACGGCACCCACAAGTTGGCAGAACCTGTGTCAAAAACCACGTTGAACTTCTGTGCTGGCGAACCTATGCTGATCTCTCCAAAGTACTGCGTCTATCAGAGAAAAAGGTGTATAAGAGGAATGACAAGACATTTGCTCTCTGTGTGTGAAGCTGCTCTAAAGGTTATAAACTTTTCAACATCTTTGAAAGTATGAATCATCCATCATGAAAATCAAGCGTTCACTGAAGTCCAACTCTTTGGTGGTTTCTGCTTTGAGACATTTGACACCTTTCCAACATCCTCAATCTGTTATGAACTTATGGAGATGAGAGGCTACTTGCCTTTCATGGCTTGCAGGCTTCAAACTACAAATCAAACTGCTTGCATTTTTGGTATTCCATTACATATGAATCATGCCCCAGACACATGTATAAGATGTTTTAGAAATGTTCTTTTATTGTGATACATAATGATGACTTACATCCAGGTAGTTGGTCAGAGGAGTGGGAACAGTCCCATTGCTGATGACGTCTGTTGCTGTCTGGACCAGCTCACTCATCACTTGCTCCACTGAAACACCCATCTCCTGTAGTGTCTCCCTGATAGATGGCATCTTCTTCAGGGAGATTCTAGAGAAATGACAGATAACAAAGAGATCAAAGAGACAAATTTAGCCTGAGATCATAAACATATAATGGATAAAAGATGTATGGGAAGTATATTTTCTTTGCCATATATCTGAAACCTTTGGCTGGTCATCATCCCAGTATAACTATGATCCTATAATAAAGCACAGATTCTTTCACTTTGTCTGCCAAGGCAGAAAAATGAACAAAAACATATGTCACCAATGTTGAAAACATTAGCCATAGTAATGAACTAATAAACTAGCTTTATTTGTTTGCTACTTTGGTTTTATTAGCATGCTATTTGAACTTAAGTATATTCCATTTCTTCATAAAATTCTATAGGTGTAAATTGTTCCTGAAACTACGGAGGCAAAGCACCAAAGTTCAGTATTAGGCCAGTACAATATAGTACAAACATTACACCGCATCCAAATAGCTTTTATTTGCCTGAACTATCAGTGCGTAGCCCTTGGAGAGCTTACCTGTGCAAGGCCCAACTTGAAGATGCCATCACCAATATAGAAACCAAACAGTGACTTAGCGCTGGCGACTTCATGATTTCTCTGGTCTGTATCTGCGTGTAGTCCTTTCTGCTTGTATTTGGTCCCCTCTCCTCAGTGTCTTCACATGGGCCAGTAGATATAGCTGGGTTTTTTTCTGGAGGTTTGACAGCATTGCCCCTCCTTGTTTCTGTCGCACAGCCCCTGCTGCAATAAACAGGTCCCATTGAGAGGTCTGAACTTTGACCTCCTGAAAATGGCATAGACAGACAACATTCTGCCTACGTTCATGGGAGTATGTTAGCTTACATCCATATAACAAATTAGATCAACTCATTATTTTAATAGTAAGTTGTATAACATTCAATTCAGAATCTGCATGTAGTCAGATTTTGAGTTGACCGACTTCTGAGCTTATTTCTATAATATTGCACAGCACAATACTGAAATTTTGTGTCACGGTTATCATGGCCAAAATAATTGATGATAATATCACAATAATTATTAAAATAGCTAACAGTTGTTATGGATATTAAGAATTATAATTTTAATAATATGAATAAGTTCCATGTTTAAACAACTTTTATAGTATTGTAGTAGAAACAACAATGATCTTTGAGAACACTGTGGATGAGTTGCCTCCTTCAGCACAAACTGGTGGTATCTTTGTTAGTGTTTATCATAATTATATAAAATGTCTACCCTTTTTATCATCCCATACCAATGAGTAACCAACATTATAAAAGAGACATATAAGCATAAAGATTAGAGAAAAGGATTGTACTGAAATAAGATCACCTGTACAATCCTAAGAGTGGATTTCTAGGTTGTTGTGTGTCTCACAGAGCCCAGTTTGGGGAATGAAAAACACTCCACTCACTCATTAATCTCTAGTTCTGTGAGGGGAACCATTGGCAAGCGTCGGAGCCCATGTCGAGTGTATCATGCTGTGGAGGAGATTCATGTTTTTACACACGTCATTATTTTGTTCTAGTTTTCTTAGTGTAAAATAAGCTGGTATCAATGTCAGGAGGTGTCAGCACAGGGTACAGTACTGATCACCTAGTGGACCTGGAGATACAGACAGCCCCTGCAAAGGTCACCAGGGGTCATGCTCTTAGATACTCGCTGTGTGCATTTAATGATAGCAAGTTAGAAGGCCTGAATGTCTTGCTTTAGTGCAAGTATTTTCCATTCCCTAATGTAACATTTTAACTGTAAACAACTAGTGTTTTCACTGATTATTGGGAGCTTTAGGCACATAGACACAGTATTCACGATACAGCTCCACTTACATTTGGCAGTGTAAAATGATATTGGGGTTTGCTATACAGATGTACCAATCTAACTTTTTCAGGACCTATAGTAATACTGAAAGTAGATATATTCAATAACTTGAAAAATCTCAAAATTAAGCCGCCGTCTATAATGTTGTACACACATATCATGTAACCCAAAAGCCTGTCTGTTAAATAACAGAATTGAATAAAATCATTAAAAACAAAATGAATAAAAAACATATTCATAGTCATTCACATTGGTAAAAAAAAAAAAAAAAAAAAAAAGTCATAGTTATATGGTTCAGTAGCAAAGCTAGTAGATCACTGCAGGACATTTTCACAGGAGTCCTGACCTGTCTGTGTAAAGGATCCTCTGGTCTGGTTCCCACACTACCCACATAGACCTTTGCGTCACTCAAGGCTGCCCTCCCTTCCCTCAATCACCCCTCTGCAGTGGGAATGGGAAATGCCCATCTCTCCTGGATCATTATTCACTTCATTTTAAAATTTGATGTAGCTTTTGGCTACTGGGACTTAGACAGATCAAAACTGTAGCAATAAAATGGGACCCCATGTTAATTTAGAATCTTCAGTCATGGACATTTCATAAAATGTGAAAAACTATTTTTATTATTTTTATT
>JACM01028451.1:0-11830 GCA_000787095.1 Periophthalmodon schlosseri | reverse complement strand
TAGCATTAACTTACCTTATGAATCATCATCATTATTTCAAGGTGTATGACAACAAATATAAAATGGAGATGGAGATGACAAATCAAGAATTAAGCTAAAAGATTGTGTCAGTTTTTAGTATTTTCTAAAAAAAAAACCAAAACACTAAATACCAACATCCACTAACTAAAAAGAACTAAAACAGAACAGTATTGTGTCAAAGCAGTGCGACCTGGTCCTGGTAGTGACCGGACAAGCCACAGTGATCAATGTACTCAATCATGTATTTGAGTGTATCTGGGCTTAAACCACATACTTCAAATATCTTGAACCACAGGTTGGTACTGAGCAAGTTATGTGTTTGAAGCAGTAGCCTGGTATGTATTATTTCGTGAAGAGTGCATATATGTACCAAAAGAGTTAATTAAACTGTACCACATCAGATTTAAAATAAAAGACTAATAAAGTAGGATTGCAATAAACCAGGTTTGAGGCAGTCAGACAGGTGGATGTGGACTAATGACTTGCCTATAGCTTCACACGATAGTGATCCATCTAAGTAACCATCTAAGTACCAATGTAAATTAAATGTTTTAGCAGTTCCAGACATAACAATCAAAAGGAGTTTATACCTTATTTATAGAAATAATATTGCCGATTATGGGACTTATAGACAAATAATATTGATAAACATGTCATTACGCTACACATATATACAACTATGTCCTCATTCGCTTCAACAACTCTGGAGACTCTTTTCTCTTTGTTCATCAGTTGCTCTTTGGTGTTATTTTTGGGGTCACTTAATGTTAAAAGGCTTCACTCCCTCTGCAATAAGAATAACAGTTACAATAGGACACACACACAAATAACGTATAGCTGAAAATGGCTGACTCACTGCTGTATCTGTGGCGCTGCTGGCTGCTCGTCCTGGAGCGGAATGACAGTTGTTTTTGACTCGGGACTGTCCCAGCTGACCTCACACTACAGGAGGAGTCTACAGAGGGGCAATGAAAGAACTATTCAGATCTTCATCACAGTGTGTCTTCATGTGCAAAGCTGTTCATTACGGTTCATTTTGAACCGTAATTTCAAGTACACTTTTTCCTTCAATGGATTACTTTGACAAAAATTAAGTAATAAAAAAATCGGCCTATGTTTTGTGGGGTAGAGTTAAAAATTAGGTATTCATTATGTTCAGGTTTGCATTATTTTGAATGCTCGTGTGTCAGTAATTGAGAGTAACATATTCCAAATAGTTTAAATATATACTCACATACTCCAAGGCTACACCACACATGTGCATAACATGCATTATATTAAACATAACATTTAACAGTTTAAATCTTAAAAATATTTTGTCTTTTATTACTGTACCTTTTATTATTGCACTCTCTTATTGAGTCAAAATATTCTATATCTACACATTTTCCACCTATACTTTATCGGAGGGTTGTTAAAAGTAGGTTTCCTGGCTTCTTGCTGTGAACTGTCCACACAGAAATCTGCTTCTTTCACCAAGACGTAGTGATGATGTCCATGTGTTCCTCACTGTCAGATCACATTAAAACTTCATTCTCCCTACACCTCAGTCCTCCACTCTCTCCCTCCTGTGCCTGCGCCTTAGACCTGTGTTTCACGCTTCATTTAGGGGCTCGATATAACTCCCAACTTTTGCCCAGTCCGTAGACACTTATGGACAGGTTGAAGGGATATTTTGGCTTGCATTTGAGTTAATGAGAAAGTGAGAATAATGGTTTGACAGAGCTGAAGCTTAAGCTGGCAGTAAGGAAATTTACATTGGACTTAACTGTGGGAAAAAGTTTAATGCGATTTCAATATTTTTGGCTCAAAAAGTGGCCGTTTTACTCACCTGAAATAGTGGAGAAGGAGGCATCCAGTTGATTCTTCCTCCTCAACAGGATCTCCTCCCTCTTCAGAGCTGCCATGTACTTGGAGTAGGACCATGTTAACTAAAAGGAATGTACAATAGTATAATATTATTGTTGTGATAGTTTAGTAGTAAGAAAAAAAAATGAAAATCCTTTGTATGTGGATGGTATGAATACACAACATTTTGAGCTTCTGACCAAGACAACACATTTTTGGACAATTGTGTAATGGGAAAGAGCTAGCGTAATGGGCCCTGTATTGGTATTTTAACACTTAATAAACTCTCCAAGTACTTCTCATCTTTATTGTACAATCAAATATGCTTGGAACCCTTAGAAAATCGAATGTCTTCTGCAGAATAGTGCAAGTCAAATCTAACTCGATAGTAAAAATGCTCCAGTTAGAGGCTACAGTTGCTCCCCTGTTGGACGTACAGCACTGAGCTTTCTCAGTTATCAGAGGGAATCTTTTCATTAGTTTTGGCTCCGCTGTGAGAGATACAATGTTACACAAACATGTCTATAATGTTTGGTCCCTTTAGGAATATAAGACTCGTACTTACAGCCTGAGCTGGAGTAAACTGCAGCCTGCTCTGGGTTTTACTCGCTCTGTGGCCACTTTTCTCTTCGTCTGAAAAGTCTTCATCATCATCCTCCTCATCCTCATCTCTGAGGCTGGACTCTTGCTTTTGCTGCTCTTCCTGTAACAAAAAAATAAGTTTAACAATATATACAGTATTTAATTTTATTTAACATTTTAGCCAGGACAGTATTTTCAATGTTACATCAATTGTCAGCAATTCAAAAGTCATAGATCCTTGAGCCATCCACTTGTGTTGAGAGACAAGTGGAATCACAAGAAAAGTGACATCACAGAGTCAGATAACACGATCTGTCTGGATTAGATAAAACTTTCATGAATCCACTGAGCATCTTAATTCTACTCCATCATAACTGCTCCCACAAGTGGGTGAAAGTATTCATCCACAGTATTTACTTCTATATAGAAGAAACACTGTATGTTGTGAAAATTAAGTAAGAGTAAGTAAATGTACTCTTAGTACGAGTAAGAGACTCTTTACTTCCCTACAAACTGTAAGCAAATTTTACTTTATATACAGTGTATCTTAAAGGAGAATATGTATGTAGGTAGATTATGGGTACTAAATCTAAGCTTAGAGGCTTAAAGATTCAACACTGGACTCTTTATTGTCTTCATAAAGGGCTTGATTTATAGCTAGTGACTGCTCTTACCAATGCCGTCCTCGCCTCCTCTTTTGTGCTCTCTTGTGCCCTCCTCTCTTCCTCATCTCCTCCTCCTCTTCCGCTCTCACCTGTGCCCTCCTCCTCTCCCTCTTCCACTCTGACCTCCTGTGCCTTCCTCCGCTCTGCCCTCACCTGTGCCCTCCTATCCTCCTCCTCCTCTCTCCCCTCCTCTTGTCCTCTTCCTTTTCCTTCTCCTCTCTGCCCTTACCAGTGCCCTCCTCTCCTCTTCCTCCTCTTCCTCCTCTCTGCGTCTCTGTCGTCGGACTCTGGCTCGGTGCTTGAGTCTTTTCTGCTCCAGTAGCGGTAGCAGCTGTTCTTCTCGAAAACTGCTCCGGAGATCCTGAAACTCGGGCCAGAACCTCAACAGCTCACTAAAAACTGACATCTGTCAAGAAAAAAAAAACATAGCAAGTTGTCCATTATTATTAAAGAAAAACTTGAAGGTGTATTTAGTGCATCTTTGCATAATATGACCATAACCAGATGTCCACAGATGTCCAGTTTAGTTAATGCTATAGTAGAAATAATACATGCTTTCTGCAAGTTTCATGACGAATACAAATAATCCATGACTTAAAACACAGTACAAATGTTGCTGTTCTAATAAATAAGGTTTGGCCCTCAACTACAGAGATTTGTTGCCTTTGGTGGTTAAGCATTTTTGGGTTTTTAAACTTTTGACATCAAGTAATAGCTAAGGTGGTTTTCCTAGTACCACCACATAGACCTAGACTATATTAGGCCTAAATTGGGGCTATACCAGGTCTAAAATTATACTAAACCATAAATGAGATAGTTCTAAATATTAACCCAAAAGAAGACAAAAAAACCTGAATATACTGAAACTACAGTGGACCTCACGTACCACCAAAGGAGACCTGCATACCAGAGTGGTAAATGTCTCAACGTGCCTGCCTAAGTCAGCTCAGTACCTTCTAAATGGCATCTAGTTGGAGAAGTCTGATAATCTGAGTCCTGTTATTCATAATTGAGTGAATTGGAAGTGTGACCTGAGCTTCTCTGAAGATGTATGGTCCCAGTGTGTGGCGGTTCTCCAGGAGAGTCTGAGCCTGGTCATGTGGGATGTCGATCTGCAGAGCTGGAGGAACAGAGGAGTTGATGAAAACGCTGATGATGGTCGAGATCTTCTTCTCAATGGTGGCCTGATCGCTGTGAGAGTGACACAGGTCCTGGACATGGACACAGAGGGCAGACAGATGATCAGGCTTTTCAGTGTTAAACCTGATAGAAACAATACAAAGTAAAACACAACAACTCATCCATGGGTTAAACAGTGTGTCTTTAAAACAAATAACTGTTCTCATGTTACAAAGAACTGCTTTGCAAAAGGGATTTGTAAGTTAAGTAACACTTGCACTCTTTTGCAACAAGATATGCAAGAGAACGTACCCCATCGTCTTTTTAATTACTTCCAATTATAGGATTAGTGTAGTAATTCTATACTAATAAGCCAACAGAAGACTGTTCAAAATTATTCACTTTGCAAGTCAAGTATGTTTAACTACTTTGGAACTGAAGAGGTTGCATGTAAGTGATCCAGCAGCAGCCTGTACAGCCAGTGTCCAGTGTCGCTCCATGTACCTTGTATCTCTGCACCTCGAGCCAAAAGAGCACATCGTTCTCCAGGAAGTCCCCCTTCAGAGAGACAAAGTGCTGGAACTGCAGACAGGAGGCGGGGTCGAGAAGGACCCTCCGAAAAGACAGGATCTCTTTGGACGAGCTCATCCACAGGCCTTCAGACTATTACATAACACGATACAATCGGTCAGAAGGGGAATCAAGTACCACATCAGAAAATATAGAACCGCCACAATATAATCTACTGTACTAAAGAAGGGCAAAGGCAGTGGAATAAGTTTACACTAAACCAGGTTAAAGCAATGGGGTCACACGTTCATTAAGACACAATCCTCAAAAAACATTTTTAAAGAAATAATCCTAGGCTTAATTTCCAAATCTACACTTAAAGAGGCACTATGAAACTTTTTTGGTGAGAGAGTTGCCCAACTGTTTGTCTCCATAGATATATTATTGCTTTTCCTGGAATGTTCTACAGTAAGGCATTAAATGTATCCATCTTACGTTCATTCAATTACTGTTTTATTGCCTAGTAAAACCTGAATTTGGCCTGGTGACATTCTCTGCTTGTCTCTGTGGAGGTTGACATGTTTAATGCCATACTGTGGAACATTCAAGACAACACAATGACATCTCCACAGAGCCGTTGACAGAGCCGACGACATCAACCATAAATGTTATATTGCATCTTTAAATGAACAAGATATAAACTAAGACTAAACTAAACCACTAAAACAGGATGATGCAAAGGTAAACTTTAAACTAATTATCTAACTTTCTTGAACTGACAAAAGATAAATGCAAAATAAAAACTATACCACAATGCAAGAACAATGGAAACGCTACAACCAATCAAGATAATAATCATAGTTAGTCTAAAAAGCTGCTCTGTGCCAACATTAAGATACAATCCTTCAAATCATAGTCGCAGCTGTCGAAACTCTTCCTGTAATCACGTGAATGGGAAATATCCATGTTTCATATCTCAAGAACAGGAGAACGGGCCTACACCCACACACTGTTAAGGCAGGTTAGTCTTGCTTTAATCTTGTTTATCCTGGATTCAATTTGGAAACCACAAGGCCACAATGGTGTTTGACAGATCCAGTCGAAGGAGCCAAGGCATGGAATAAAATCAGTCTTGAAATTCGCCCAGCAAGTGTTTTATATCTCTATTATGTAAGCAACACACTGATGCTCACAGTTGTGTCTAAACCAGGGCTTAACCAGTTCTGAATTGATATCCAAGAGAAAGGGCCAAAATGGGTCAGCTTCCATAAGTTAAAAATGCAATAAAAACGTAACTAGGCCTAAACCTGCATTAACTTTAAATTCAGGATTAAACCAGGTCTAAACAAGGATTAATCTGGGACTAAATCAGTTCTCAACTAGGATTAACATGGACTAAATTGGGACTAAGACAACTCTAAAACAGAGCTAAATTTAAAAAAAGGACTAACCCACCATGTAAGGATAAAATGTGTTCAGTTTTTTCAGCTCAAGCCAAACAGGAGTAAAGTTTCCTCAGAACTGTATAAAATTCCGAGGTACACTGGAGGACACATTGATACTTGTTGAGCCCTGCACCCCAGTTTGAGAATGGTTAACGGCTTCACCTTACCTGCCAGACTTCTCTCCTTGCTTTGCGTCGATGCCGTCCTTTGCGATTCTCAACGAACCTGCTCGTTGCGTGAGGCTGCACAGACAAGACAACACCAACACTCAGGTCAGAAGTCGCAAACCGAGAAAAGTAGGATTAACATAGAGACATTGAACACCACTTGAAGCTGCCTCCTATTGTAACCTATAGCTTTATACCTATGACCTGCTCACGAGATTTCCCTCTATCTGAATTCTCCTTTTCTCTAGCAGCTGCTCTCTCCTCTCTGGTCTTCTTCACCTCTTAACTGTCTTTTCCAGTGGTGTAACCCTAGCCCAGCTGCACATCTCATTACTGCCTAAATGAGCGGACGTGGTAAACTCGATCACATAATGGTGCGCTGTGGAGGAATGAATCAGTGGTTTTGGTGTATGGTCCCGGTTCAGGAACCTGAGAGAGAGAGACTGGAAGTGTCTTTAGTGGTTTCTCATGTAGCACAATAATTACACCTAAATAACCATGTCAAAACAGGCTAAAAGTCGGTTATTATCGGTTTTGTTAAGCAGTTAGCTACTGGTTTGGTTAGCATGGCTTCTGCAAACATTTCCTATTACTATGCACATAATACATTTTAATACAATATAAATTATGCAATACAATATTTTTGATGTGTTCATGTACATCATGTACGTCATGTGGCAGTTTGATGATTTGTCCCAACATCAACTACTTTATTTTTGATGAAAGTGACAATAAAACTATCTGCCATTTTTCATCTAAAATAAAAAGTCGAAGAGTATGAGCCGTGTTTGTAAGACTCAGAGACAGGCTGAGGGACCTATTCATCTTGGCATTTCATCCCTTGTCATTCTGGAGGAAGTGCCAAGGGAAAAGGGAAAGGGAGATCTAATAGTCTCTGCTTTTTAGCTAGGAATGTTGAAATAGAAGTCAGTATTAATGTCTACCTTTGGCTTGTCCTTCCGCCTCTGCATGAACTCAGCTGTGGACAGGAAGTCAGGCAGCCATGTTGCCTCTATGTGGCTCCTGACAATGTCCTGGATCTCCGTGACAACAGCGTTTGTCAGACAGTCTATCTTTAACCTCTCCAAGCCTCCAGTCAAACGCAGTACCTGGGGAAAAAAATAAATAGAGTAAAATCGCTACATTTTCATATATTTTGAGCCTTGTAGCACACAATTAGATTAAGAGACCATAGCCCTTACAATATGTGCTTCAAATATCAAGATGATAAAGATTAGGGTTTGCACCGACTGTTTAACTGTGCATAGTGGCAGAGTGGTTAACGTTCTTCTATGGATAACAACCAAAGGTGCCAAATAACATGACAACTAAGGACCTTCTGTGTTGACCTTTGTGTTCCTATGTCGATAGCTTCACACAATTCCCTGCAGTAATAATCATTGAATACATATATGTACAGTACTATTTCAAACAGTGATATACAGTCTAAGATTCCAGGCTTACCGAAAATGCATGAGAAACATAACATAGACTTCAATAGCAACCACATGAGGGATATCTGAGGTGGACTTTAAAGTGACCACACTGGGACCCCTGGCTCTTAAACTTGAAAGTCCCATTTGAAAACCTGCCTGAGAATGCTTCAGCTCCTCTGTCTCCTCTGTTCCCACAGCCCCTGCTCTCTGCTTTCTGTCTTCAGACTCAAATCTGACCATGTCCAACTATTTATATCTCCTTTATATCTCTTTTTGCATGCGTTCTCTTTCTCATTCTCACACTCTGGGGCATGTCAAAATGAGAACCATGCGTGGCACTGCAGAGGGGAGCAGAGCAGATGAAAGGGGGTCCCATCTCAAACGGGCTGCCTGGCTGAGTGAAGGCATCCCAGGCCAAAGCAGTAAAGCTGTCAGCCTCTTTACATGGCTCACGGAGACGAGATGGAGGAGCAGCTGCCAGTGCCGACACACACTTATAAAGAATAGAAGAAATGGCAGGCAAACAGTAAAGTATTGGTTTGGAGTAGTAACAATGCCATTAGTGGGAAAGTGAACTCACTGCAGAAGTCACAAGTCCTGAATTTGTTTAAATATTGGCTCTAAATATTGAGTCTACAATTGCTTTTAGTGAAGGATGAATAGAAAGTTATTTCAGCTTCGCTTAGTTTGATCATAGCGAACAAAATAATGCTTTTTTTCAACATGAAAAAACAATTTGTGTCACAACAACCAGAGTCCATTGTTGCCAAAGACTACCTCATTTCATATTGTGATCGGGAGACTCTAACCAGAGCAGCATCAATGAAAGCCACCCTCTGTCTCGTCTCCAAGGCTCTATACTTGTCCTCCCTTTGAGCTTACAACTGTCTGGAGGAATATCATGTACTGTCAGTGTCACCAGAGCTCATCATCCAAACCACACGTCCAATTATTCAAGTGCTTTTTAAAAAAATGTCATCATCAACACCGCCTTGTTCCGCCCCCTAGTGACACCCCATTGTCGGAGCTGTCAGTGTGATGTCCGCACAGTGCCAAAGAGAAATGTGGGAAAACTATCTGACCCAGACTTTATCAAAAAGCAATATTGGAAAATTCAGAGCTTACATCTAAAATTGTCCTATCATGAACAACATAGGAGCAGGGCTGCCACTGCTATAAATATTAACTAGTCAATCATTTTATACTGTATATTATTTTGTGTTACGCTCAGGTTGCATTCAGCTCTTTGACACACAGTGCTAAGGCCACAACATAAATCCAGTGATTATTGTACCTCATGTTGTTGGTCGATAGAGGCGGGGCTGTCTGATCCAAAGAAGTACTTCTTGTTGAGGTATCTGTTGACGAGGTGAGCTGACCTCTCCTGTCTGAGGGCTGTATCTGTCTGAGGAGTCCTGCGGTACTGCTCCAAGTCCAGCCAGCACGACAGGTGGATGCTACGCAGGGGAATACACAGGGCAATTGTTGAAGGAAGTTTGCCTAGTCAAGGTCAATGTAATCACTGGTAAATCACTGGTTAAATGAATGTATTCCTCATGTGAGCCTCATTCAGTTTTTCGGATAATCATCACAGTTGCACCAGTGAGAGCTATATTATTGATTTGAACACATCTACCTTGTATGTGGAGACACAGTTAGGTCATGTTTATGGAATTTAAAATAAAAATCTTATATACTGTTTCTTTAAAGTCATAATTGCTCAGGTTGTAAATACAGGCTTTAAATGCATGGCCATAAAAATAAGAGTAAAATAATATGAGAATATGACAAAATAGGAATAGAGTCTATACACTTTATCTAGATAAAACCATCTTACCTTGCGCCCTGGTTTTGGAGGAACTTCATGAAGTGTCCGACCTCATGTCTGTGTCGCAGTAGTGAACCTAATCTGTAGCCTTTGTAATCTGAAGATACTTTGGACCAGGATTCAGACAACTGTGGGACTTTGAGTGTGGATGAAAACTCAGAAGAAAGCACCGATTCACTTTGCTCCTATAAGAGAAAAGCGAAAAGTTAACAAAACATGTGTCCTTTAAAAAATGTAAACATGAATAACTTAATGTATAAAATATTATGATTACATGATTTTTTGTTTTTGTATTGTATTTAGTATTTTTGCGTCTTAGATCTAAATGATAAGCCTTTTTATAGCTAAGCACAATTATCTTGGAGAGATTTTTTTTAAGCAATATCCTTAATCAGTTCAAATATGAATGCATATTAAAGTCACATGGAAATCTGTTGAATGCCGTCACATAATCTGTTTTAAGTAAATAAACAAGATTAATATTAGAAGATTTTGTCCAATGTCATTTTTTCTGCAGTCTACAATCGCTTCTCTTATTACTATTTGAGTGTTGCCAAGTAATATAGCCTTGGCTGAAGTGAGAGCCAGCCATGTTACTAGGTGATACATAAATATTGGAACGCGCATTTTTCACAGTTTTATTTGGGTTAGCTATGGTGCACTTACAATGTGTGTTTACTGACTAATAAATGGGCACTTTTTTATGAACTGAGGACCTTTTTAACTTAATATTTAGTGGATGACCTGTTTGAGTCGGCTGCCTGATTCCTCATACAGACTCTGCAGCTCTCTGTACTCCTGAGTGTCCACACGACGAGTCTCCTCCTGCACTGGGACCTGGGTGAAAGCAAACAATTAAACAACAGGCCTATGTAAAGGATATCACATGTTTACTAAAATCCAATTCACACATAGTTCCCAGAACACTGCCGGGTCTCCTCGGTTCAACTATGGAAACCAATCGCTGGTACTGGCAATCTTCTGTCTTTATTCACACATATACTCTGCATATTCCGTGTAATTTTAGCAAGTCTTGGGCCGGGCAATTCCCCAATTAAAAATGCAGGGAAATCAGTTCTGGCTGCGTTCCCACATGAGCCTGTCCTGGCACAATGCTAGGTAAATTCCCAGGTCAGGCTTAATTTTTCCTCTTAATTTTTTTTTATCAAAACAGCCGCAAAGCCTCAAATTTCGACCTTTGACTAAGCCTTATGTCTTCTTTGTGCTAGCTCCAAGCCCAAATAAATTGAAAAGATAGGATAAAGAAGTGATTTTAATACAGTAAAATTCTACTGTATTCATCATATATTTTTGTGTCTCTCCACCAAAAAGTGAAAGCACAGGATACTGCTAAAGATGTCCATATTTCTCAGACTATTGGCCGTGAAGGTGTGGTGGGGTCAGACAGTGGCTGGGCCTGGGAGGGACTCACTGACCAGCTCATGTTCACTTTAACAACATAACTGCTTGTAAACACTCCATCCACGGCACTACAGTCAAGTCTGATTAAATCTGCTTTGCCTGGCCCCGCCAATACCCTTCTATTAAATGATATCATACATTCTCCGGGGATGAAGTAGTCACACAATTTACCAGTTTCACCGAGGCGTTTCACTCCACAATGAGATTAGACCTGCCTGGGATATTTCTACACACTTCATGCCGATATCAGGCTTCCATTATTATAATGACTATTACCTTCAGTAACTGCCAATAGTAAAAAGGTACATGTTTGGGGCAATGTTCAGCTTTATATCAAACTGGGCATCTGACTTTTCATCTAGCAGTAGAAAGTGAGTACAATACATGCCATATGTGAAAATGCTAGATGAAGTTACACATGTTTTACCAAAGTGAAAGGCTCACTACTCCATCTAGTAGCAGAATGTGGTATGACACCTATCATATTATACATATACCTGTCGATAGGACTCCTCATCTCTATTGACCAGTATTGTCCATGGCTCTAGTAGGATATTTAAGGCATGTTCCTCTATGTTGTCAAACAGCTCCTCAAAAGCAGGCATCAGTCTCTCATACACTTTCCTCCTCATGTCCTCATGGATGCCCAGGCTCCTCCGAGCCGAGCTGCACAGGAAGGTGGCATAGAGCAACTGGAGGTGATCAAAAGAAAGGCACAAAAAGGGAAGGTTATTGCGTTTTCATCATTGATTTCATGGACCTTGCTGAGCCAAAAAGTTTTCTAGCC